>JAJONR010031884.1:0-31378 GCA_029582245.1 Solanum etuberosum
TAATATGCCTGACTTTTAGTTTATACTCAATCTCACAATCATCTAGTATGCTATGGGGTTGTTTGTGTTAAGATTTTCGCCCCTTACTTCATGTTGGTATTCATCTTGAGGTTTGAAATAGTTTGTGAATTCTTGACAATTGGTATGATTGATTGTTTCCTTGTAAAATCATGTTTCGATTTGACCGAAGAGCTAATCTGTTATTTTCCAATTAACTCCTAATATTCTCTTTACCTTGTATGAATCCGGATGGAATCTTGCCTAATTAACGCTTTAAATTTATCCTTCAGCCATACATAAATCGTACCAGACCTTTTAACCATCACTGTGAATAGTTTGTAATATTTGAAATTATTTGTTATGGTAAGTATCATTGATTTTCAAAATAATTAAGTGAAAGTGCAGATTTCTGGTGATTTTTAATATATTATTGGCATCTTTAGTTGATCATTTTACCTTGATTGACTTTAAATATATTCTTACCGGTTGTATTTTCAAAAAGGTGATATTCGGGTAAGAGACATTTTGTGCTTATTTTATTCATTAATTAATAATTGATGTATAAATGATTCCCCTTTCCCTAAAATAATTATTTATTTCCTTATGGCTGATTGTGAATAATTCTCTCTTTGGATAATTATTTTTTTTCTTAATTATAGTAGGTTGATTTCTTACTTGTTTTATATTTGTTAAAAAATTTATTAAAATATAGGACTGATTTGGCTCTTCTTGAGTTAAGGAAAATAATTTTACTCTTCCTAATTTATTCTTGTCCTATTTTGTGCCCTCCTCTTCTACTATATAAATTAGACCATTCTCCCATTTCTTTAGAGACTCGGGAGGGATACGCTTACACATTCTAACAATCTAGTAAAACACTCTCTCTACTCTTGGAAAGAAAATATATTACTCTCTCAAAAGAAAGTAATTTTTGGTGATTTTTAAGAAGTGCTTCTCCACTTGATTTTGCTGTGTTCGGGTTGATTCTTGGAGTTATTTTGTCTTCTTTGCTGATAACTAATCTGCTTAATCGGTTAGATTTCTTATTTGAATTACTTCATTTTTATATAGCATAAGGTTTACATACTTTAGTATGCATGAATAAATAAAGGAAGCGTTCGGGTCAGTTCTCTTCTTCCCTCTTTATGTGTGATGTTATTTGCTTATTTGTTTAAATTCTTGTACGTGTGCTCGCGTTTCGGTTTATGTGTATTAAGGAAACCATGAAATGGTTAATCTTGTCATATGTACGTGTTTATATCTCTTGTTATCCTTTAGCAGGTTTGAACACAAAATTCAAGATATTGAAAAGTCCTCCTAGAAGAGGATTCCGGACGGGACTATTATGTTTAAAGTTTATATTTTATGTATTTTTTATCGTATTCATCTGCTCTTTTATTCGGTTTGTAATAATGTTGTATAACTCTAACTCCCTATATATGAAATAACTTGGGGGATCGTTTAAGGGGGGGAGGGGGTTTATGTGCTCTTTGCTTATCTTATTGTAATTTATTTATGTTAGGAAGCATGCCTATAGGATTGTGATTGTTTGATAGTTTGTATTTTAATAACATCATTTTAGATCTAACTAAAATAAAATAAAACTACTATTGCCATTAATCTCATACTTTATCTTGTTAAATTATTGTTTAAAGTTGATCTAAGTGTTTAGACACTTTATTTGTCCATTAAAATGCATTTAGTTGATTTGCATGACCACTTCTTAATTATAATAATAAATAATGTGTATCTACTCCTTGTTTCACTTAATGCAACCAAAGCTCCTTTTATATAATAAATGAATAAATACGTGAATTTATTTTGTATTGAAGTATTCCGCCGATGTTAGATATCATGCTTATAGATTCTAAATAATTCTTGACATATTTTGGGTGTAGAAATGCATAGAGGTGTATAATGAGCATTTTAGCTTACTATTATTTAGAAATCATATTCATAGGCATTCTAATAATTTCCAGCATGTTAAATAATATATTCAAATTGCTATGAATACTTGTTGCCTATTGTTAAATAATCTCTGCAAAATATAATTATTTTCTGCCACTTTAAATAAATTAATTAACTACTCTAAGTTGCTAATAACCAAATAATTAGTTTCTGCTCGATTGTTTTGTTTTGTTAATGGTTATTTACTCACTGCATGTTTAATAACTAAATCAGGGTAGCAATGGTCTAATTAAAATCTGAACTGGTCTAAAATGTAAAATCTGCCCTGATTGTTATCTGTTAATGTTAGCGTAATTAATCAACCAGCATGTTTACGCTTAGATATCATGTCTATAGGTTCTATGTTTTCCAGCATGCTAAAATTAAACTGTCTTAAAATAAAATTTGCGCCCGACCAAATTTCCCCCATATGATCGTTTTCTGCATTATGAATAGCTGTCTGGCCACTTAAAAATAATCTAATAACTATTTTCTGCTTCGTAATTATATTTTATGCCCATTATTAAACAAATCCTATGATATTACATTTTGTTTCTCTTTGTCAAAATTATTGTTCAGCCCGTTTTTTTTCAAAATTAGGATTGGACATGACTTTTAAAATTATATAAAAATGCTATCTCCTAACTTATAGTTAGTGGGAAAGTAAAAGGAATTACGAGGTCTAATTTCCCTTTTTTTAAGCCGACACGTCTGCGGGAGTACCACCTACCCAGAATTTTAAAAAGAGCATTATGTGTATTTATATGTATATGTATATATATATATATTTGTGCTTATGTGTAAACCAAATCTTTTCAATCGTCTTTAACAGAATAAAAATAAAACTAAAACTATTACTAAATTTCTAAGACTGACCTCTAATCAAAATTATTTCTATGGTGGAGGAGCGCGATTAATAATATCGTGGTATCATCCCTATAAAGAAACAAATATTTTTTAAAAATAAAAACTCTATTCATAACTTGCTCAATTTTCAAAGCTCTATTCTCTGCTCATTTTATTCTTGTTTGGGGTAGCGTAATAAATAAAATTGGGTTATCTTCTATATCTATTTGTGTATATATTCTGTCTTCTCGCTTATCTTCTATAACTATTTTATGTTTAATATAATATTGAATATTATGTTATCGCCTAGTTTTGCATGTTTGATGAATTAACTAAATAATAAAATAGGCCTTAATTGCTACTCGTAACCCTCACATAAATTGCATGAGATACGGCCGGGACCCACATTTGTGGACCTCGAGAGATGCTTAACACCTTCCCCTCGAGGTAATTTGAACCCTTACCCGATCTCTGGTACGTTGACCCTTTAGTTAGATTTAGTTAGGTTAGATAGGTGCCCCAACGCGCCTTAATTCGTTAGGTGGCGACTCTTCAATTAAGCCCGAAAAGAGTTGTTAGGTCGTGCACCGAAACCCGTTTTTGTGAAAAACTGGGGCGCGAGAATAAACTACACTATTAGACATACATCACTATCATATCCACCGACAATGGACAACAAAATTACACTATCAGTTCATTTTTAGAAATACTTATTTCTCTTAATTTAATTATTATATTTTCACATTTAATGATTAATGAATTTTCAACTTCCCCTTTTTATTTTTTTATTTTTTAAAACATATTCAACAGGTGAAGGATCCCAAAACTTGGGATGCACATTGAACAAGAATAGTAATTTCATAATCGAATGAGATATTTTCCCCCATCTAAAATGAAAAGAGTTGCATCACATTGAGACATCGATTCAATAATTAGTAAGAATGAAAAAGACTTCATTTTCTGTTAATAGTTATTAAATACAATAATTAATATATAGATATATATATATATTGTAAATTAACGTATGATATACATAAATGGTGTATATTTTTTTTTTATTTGACTAACGGTTAAAATTAATTTTAATTTAGCAAGTATATGTATTATCACCCCTAAATTTTTTAGCTCAAACACCAATTTAGTGATTTTGCTTTAAAAAACTGAAAACTTCATTGTTGGTGATCGAAGACAAATCATTATAAGTTTGAAGAACACCCTGTTGTTGACCAACATTAATAAATCATATCAATATGATAGGATTTTTAATTTGAAGACAATTTAATTTTGACCAAATTTGAAAATTAATTAAATAAAGAAAAACCATTTTTAATTTAATTAAAAACCAAAAGGAAAATAAACTTAAAATAATTCTTAAGAAAATAATTTTTCACATTGACAAACAACATAAATAAATAAATAAGCAATAAATAAAGCATAACAATTTAAACATAAAAAGGAAGAAACGACTATCTTTTGAGAATTTAATTAAATTAAACCAAATTAAAAACAAAGGTTAGAGTTAAAAAAAAATCAAATATACAATAATAGATAACTCAATTTCAAAATTATCAAAAATACCCAAAAATAATGGGCCTATCGGGCCCAAAATCAGAAGTCTCTCTGCCTGGGTTGATATTGGGCCTAACTGCTGCTATGGATTAATCTGGGCTTTGGCTTTGCCCTATTTTCTAATAAAAACCTGCTGCAGTAAAATTTTGGGCATTTGGCCCATTTCTGCTGCTGAAATACTGTGTATACACCAAGTGTATATGTATATGAGATGTATTTAGCCCTTTTCCCCTGTATATGAGATGTATTTAGCCCTTTTTCCCTGTATATCAGACTGTATACCATGTGTATACAGCCTCATTCAGCTTTCAAACACCTGTATTCTCGCCTCGGCCCTGTATTGCGGTACTTTGGACCTGTATATTGAGTGTATACAGTCCATTTTCACCCTCGAACAAGATGAGACTGACTCGATACCTACCCTTGCAGGGAGATGATGAAAAGAGTCTGACTTAGACTCCACGAAACATCTGGAAGTAAGGATTACTACACAACAGAGATGATGAGTCAACAAACAACAAAGCTTCAATCTCCTTAAGCCAATGCAAAATTATTTTTTCATACAGAAGCATATGAAATAAACAACTCTACTAATCAAAATAAGAATGAAAAGAAAATAACTCCTTGAAACTTTAAATATGACAAACAACAAGTTTAATCACAGAAGCAGACAAAATCAAACTTGATCAAATCCAAAAATGATGCAATCTAATCACATGCTTTCTAAGAAAACTTGTTTACGCATCTACTAGGAATTAAAAGCATAAACTGATTCTCATATTTCAGTAAACTAAAACAAAATCGATACACGATAAAACTGGACCATTAACATGCTATACGAGAAGAACAAACAGAGAACTAATCATACACCAAGGATTCAAGCTTAGGACGACAATGAAAAAAAAACATAACCAAGAGATCTTAAAACACAAAGGATTAATTTCGAAGTAAACCGATTCTTCTTTCCACTTGTTTACGCATAGACAGAGGTAGCACAAAAAGAAAAAGAAAAGAAAACCTGACAGCAAGGTTGTAGATCAAGTTAAAAGACAAATTTTATCAAGTCGAGAACAAGATATCATGAGTTAAAGCGGAAATAGACATGGATAGCATTCAAGTTGTGCGAGAACAGAAATCAACCCTACGAGATTAAGCTAACATATATGAAAATCAAAAACGAAAGAGAAGACAGTCAAGACTAGGGATAAACAATGAAGAAACAAAATGTGCAACCAGTGCACCCAAAATCACCACCAAACGAGCAAAACCAGACAGAATCTATTTAGCTAGCTTTATAGATACAAAATCGAGCCAACGAATCTATACAATACCAAAGGAGCTTCATTCATGCTTACAGCCCAGAAATTTACAAGAAAACGACACTAAGAAAACAGTAAACGAGGAACCAAATACATTTAGCAGTAGAACCTTTACCAAATATTGAACATATAACAACCATATTGAAACGGAATACCAGAGGAGGCAAAGTTACCTTTCTGAGTTGCCGGAGACGACTCTACCACCACCACGTGAAAAGAAACTCGATAAAAGATTCTGGCGAAAGGAGAGCAGAGAGCTTAAGACGAGAAGTCGAGATTCGAAATTCTTAACCCAGTAACTATAGAGAATCGAAATTCTTCTTTATAAACCTATATCACTGTATTTTTTGCTTCTCTAACGTATTTTTCCCCTTTTTCAACAGTGATGATGAGTCAACAAACAACAAAGCTTCAAAATAAACAACTCTACTGATCAAAATAAGAATGAAAAGAAAATAACTCCTTGAAATTTTAAACATGACAAACAACAAGTAATAGCTAGGCACATTTAATCACAGAAGCAGACAAAACCAAACTTGATCAAATCCAAAAATGATGCAATCTAACCACACATGCTTTCTAAGAAAACTTGTTTACGCATCTACTAGGAATTAAAAGCATAAACTGAATCTCATATTTCAGTAAACTAAAACAAAATCAATACACGATAAAACTGGACCATTAACAATTCATGAGGGACTAAAGAATCAACATGCTATACGAGAAGAACAAACAGAGTACTAATCATAGACCAAGGATTCAAGCTTAGGACGACAATGAAAAAAAAAACATAACCAAGAGCTCTTAAAACACAGAGGATTAATTCCGAAGTAAACCGATTCTTCTTTCCACTTGTTTACAGATAGACAGAGGTAGCACAAAAAGAAAACCTGACAGCAAGGTTGTAGATCAAGTTAAAAGACAATTTTATCAAGTCGAGAGCAAGATATCATGAGTTAAAGCCGAAATAGACATGGATAGCATTCAACAGAAATCAACCCTACGAGATTAAGCTAACATATATGAAAATAAAAAACGAAAGAGAAGACAGCCAAGACTAGGAATAAACAATGAAGAAACAAAATGTGCAACCAGTGCACTCAAAATCACCACCAAACGAGTAAAACTAGACAGAGATTTAGCTAGCTTTATAGATACAAAATCGAGCCAACGAATCTATACAATACCAAAGGAGCTTCATTCATGCTTACAGCCCAGAAATTTACAAGAAAACGACACTAAAAAAGCAGTAAACGAGGAACCAAAAACATTTAGCAGTAGAACCTTTACCAAATATTGAACATATAACAACCATATTGAAAAGGAATACCAGAGGAGGCAAAGTTAGTTACCTTTCTTGGAGCTGCGTCGAGTTGCCGGAGAGGACTCTACCACCACCACGTGAAAAGAAACTCGATGAAAGATTCCGGCGAAAGGAGAGCAGAGAGCTTAAGACGAGAAGTCGAGATTCGAAATTCTTAACCCAGTAACTATAGAGAAATCGAAATTCTTCTTTAAAAACCTATATCACTGTATTCTTTTGCTTCTCTAACGTATTTTCCCCCTTTTTCAAAAAGAGCATTTATAGTGGGAGAACGGAAGGGATTTGAATTCGAAATTCGAATTCCAAGATTGACAGCCAAGAATTCAAAGGAGGAGCGAGTGGTGAGATTTCGACACCTAGCAATCCTCAACAACGGTCTTGTACGCGCGATTGATTGAGCGAGTGGTTCTGGGTATTGGCTTGCTGATGAGGAATTGAGGGAATGGGCTGCTGGCTTCGGCCCAAATATGGTCTCAAATGGGTTTAAGCTGAGGTAGAAAAGAGGTTAGATTGGAAATTGAGAATTTGGCCAAATTGATTGCAATTATAGCCAATTGAACTTAAGAATATAACCAAATAGAGCTAATTAGTTAAATTCGGTCAAAACTTAAACAAGATTAATTAACGAGCTTCTTAAACTTAACGAAATGAAACAATTAACTTAAAATTATAACCATAATTTAAACTAAAGTAATTTAATAAAATAATTAACTAAAAAATGTAAAATCTTTTGAGATGATTTTCAAACATTTATAAAATATACTAATTATATAAAAATATATTTATTATTTAAAATATTATAAAAATGATTAAAATTACTTTAAAATATTTTGAAAATATTTTCAATTTTATATAAACTAATTACTTCAAATTGTTTGGGATTGAAGAGACTCGATGATTAATATACTGTGGAGGGCCAAAATTGAGTGTCAAACACATATTGTATTTAATCTAGCTATCTTATTGGATAACTCGTGAATTCTAATGAATTATCATGACTTTGTGTTATCCACATTCGGCTTATTTTGCTAATTAATTGTTCACAAATCCTATCATATTGATATGATTTATTAATGTTGGTCAACAAGGTGTTCTTCAAACTTACAATGATTTGTCTTCGATCACCAACAATGAAGTTTTCATTTTTTAAAGCAAAAATCACTAAATTGGTGTTTGAGCTAAAAAAAATTAGGGGTAATAATTCATTTACTTGCTCAATTAAAATTGATTTGAGTCGTTCGTCAAATATAAAAAAATATACACCATTTATGTATATCATACGTTAATTTACTATATATATATATATAAACATAACAACTATTATATTGTCACCAACTTACCAAAATATTTATTATAAAAATATATTTATAATAATCTTATAAGTGAACTAACTATATAGATAAATATCTTAAACTATTCTATACATAAAACTTCAAACTCTTACCAAAAAATAAAAAAAATAAAAGACAAAAGGATAACAACAAAATACAATAATTGACCAGTCCTTTAATTTGTTGAGCATGGCCGGTGGCCACAAGTGTAAACATCCAGGGCCCAACTGATCATGATAGGCCTAGGAGGTTGGTTATTCTTACGGAGATATTTATTTTGTGCCTCACATAAATAATACAAATTATATGATTTTTAGTTTACTTTTTTTACATTGATGGATCAAAAGTGTAAGATTTGAATTCACTAATTTGTGAAATAAAATAAAAAATCTTACTTAAGTTACTTCATTTTTCTAACTCCGATTTATTGAATCGATGTCTCAATTTGATGCAATTCTTTTCATTTTAGATGGGAAAACATATCTCATTCGATTCCGAAAGAAATTACTATTCCTGTTCAACGAACACCCCAAGTTTTGGGATCCTTATGTGATAATTGATTAACTAAAATGGGGTGACATACTAGAAGCTGTTATTGAAAACAAATTATGAGGGCTGCGTTGTTAGGATAAAAGGAGTAGTTAATGTGTCGCTTTCATATTTAAAGAGAGATTTTTAGTTTGGATAATAAAACTCACACACACCACAAAATTAAAAAGAAAACATATAATTAAAACAAAAAAGCACCGATTCATCATTATTAATTTCTCATAACTTGGTCGGAATCGAAGAAAATACACCGGTACAAAACGCAAAAAACAGTAGTTTTTGAAGGGGTAATTTATTTTTTTTAAAAAAGAAAGACTAGGTACAAATCAAACAACACATGTTGATAGGAGTAATTATATCTTGAAATTTAGTATCCTTCTGGCTTGTAGGCAATGAAACTGATGCACTGCACTTGACGAACGTTGTCGAATCCGATAATACGGATCCAGGCCTGTGGGTACGCGTTCTTCGCCTCTTGAACCTCAGCCAACACCTGGGTAGCGTCAGTGCACCCGAACATAGGCAACTTCCACATGGTCCAGTATCTACCATCGTAGTATCCTGGTGAGCTGTTGTTCTCACGGTACACAAATCCGCGCTGTACATATTACAACAAAATAAAAATATAACATATTTATTTTCTCGTTCAACAAACATAAATCACACATGTAAAAGTAGGAGATATTGACCTCAGTCTCGAATTCCAAGCAAGGAACCCATCCATTTTTCAAAAGGTACTCAACTTCCTTAAGCAATTGCTCATCGGATAAGTCAGGAAGGTATGACAATGTCTCGTACTTCTTCATGTTAATTGGTGGCCACACCTACATTAACATTCCACATAAAAAAACAATTATAAATAAACGTGTTAATTATTAAATTATATATATATGTACTGATAATATAAAGAATTATTTTAACCTGCATGCATCTAACACGTCCACCGTTGCTAGCAAGGGAAGTAATGTCAACGTTGTTGTTCTTCTTGGTAACGGGGAAAGACGCGGCGGATTTGAGTCCGGTGAAGGGTGCGACCATGCTAGCTTGAGCAACATTGCTGCGAGTAGCAACGGCTGCTGAGGAGACAATTGAGGAAGCCATTACGTTACTACTTAGCTATAAAACGTTTTTTTTTTTTTTTTTACTTCAAAGAAACTTGTTTTTTTTTAAAGATGCTTATTACACTGTGGTATCCTCCCTTTATATAATGATAAGGCTTTAGACGTTTTTTTTAATCTAACGGATAGAAACAAAAGAAGCCTCATCTTAGTTGAAGGGTGACCATTGGATTATGTGGCTGTTGATATTATAAAGTTTAATGGCCACATGAAAGATAAGAAATTGGAGCCAAGTGTCTTTTTTAAAATATTTTAATAGACAAGAATAGAGGTGCCACGTGTCGGAAGGTGGTGAATCTTATCTCATCCAGGATATGAATGTGTGATAATGCATAGTTGGTTAATTTTTCTATGTATTTGAGAGCAGTTTAGCCTCATGTTACAGTAGTAGTGGATGGACTTTGCAGTCTTTTTGATTGGACTTGGAAGAGACCATTCCTTACTGCAGAAGGTCCAGACGTATTTTTCTGGATGCATCATTTTCATTTATGGCCACTGGCAGTTGTTTAAATTTTTAACTTATAAATACGGACAAATGACAATATGCCTTATAATATATCAAGTTACACTGCAAAGGGAGTTAAAAGCGAAAATAATATATTTATTGTTATAATATATTTAATAGTAATAATAAATCTGGATATTTACTATTCGGATTATATATAAATATCGTGAAGAACTTTAGCAACTTTGAATGTAATGACATTAACTCAATTATTGCAAAATATTGTTGCGGCAATAAATATTGTTGTAAAATATTTTTGCGGCAATACTAAGAAAAAAATCAATTGCCACTAAATATCTCTTTTGTCGTAGTGTAACGAAGTCTTGCCTTTTATAAATGGTTATATACTTACTTATATGTAATTATCTTTTAGGGCTCGGAAAGGTATATAAGAATACAACTGAATATGATTAGTGATATTCATGCTCATTTCGTTTATCGTTTGTCTAGTTTGTTGCATCAAATACTAACACATATATATCGTATAAATTTCTAAAAAATGTAATCCAAATGGAGTACTGTATTAGAATATATAGGAATAGTACTAGTATATATTGTTAATATGTCATGGTGAATATATAGTAATACTGAATATAGTGTATCACTCTGTGTGTATAATTAATTATATAGGTAATAGTTATAGATTAGCAAGAAAACACTACCAAACAATAAATTAGTATATAGTATCAAAGCTAATACAAATATTATTTTCTCTAATATCTCCGGTCAAACTAGCTCTTAGTGACTAAAAGTGTGATATCCTTTAATTACTTTGCAAGTATAATTAATTAATTCAATTTTTTTTTGGTTGCAAGTATTGATGATTTTTGGAATTACCAACTTGATAATAGACCACTTGTTTCCTACATAACTTGGTGGAGCACCAGTATTACTTTTGCAACTTGGAGATTTTTTTTTATCCCCACAAGTCTTTTGAGGAATGCAACATTTCCTCCTATAGCATGAATTGATATTCTAAGTCTTTTCTATATTCTTCGACCAATCATTTTTATTTTCCAAAACAAGGAAATTTTAGACCATTTTTAGCCTATTGTATTTTCTACTATACATGTTGAACTGAATTATTCGTTAAGCTTGAAAGTTGAAAGCAAGTCTAATTACCTAACAAGAAATGCATGAAAATGTAATTCCATTAATAACAAACTACTAATAAAAATAACTTGTCAAATAAAATATTGTGTATGGTGGTGAGTCATTGATTCGAAAGCATTTTTTTTTACTCGATTAGGATACAAATCTTTGAGACCGGTCACTCTCCAAAGTTATACATACACAACTAATTGGACGTTTGGAATATGCAGAAAGAACAAGTTCCCATAAAATTAAAATAGACTAGAGAGGAACAACTTAGAAAACCCGCAGAAACACGTATGGATCTAGAAAAATGATCCCTTGAATATTTGGTAGCTATTGTTAAATCGCGGCAAATACACACACACATTCTGTGTATGTCATTCATCTGTACACACATGACATACAGTGATATACATTTGACATATACAATATCTATAATACGTATGTCACATGTATATCATGTATCACATATCGGCTTTCTTCATTATTCTTTGTTTTCAACCCAAATTCTCTAATCAAAATCATTCAAAACCTTATGCAAATGATATGAAATTTGAAATAACAATTTTCCTATCAAGATCCAAACAAATCCCAATCATCAATTTTATCAAATAAAAATAAAATCATCAAAACTCAATTTTCAAATATTTAAAGCTCTTCATTGAAACAACGATAATAACAATTTGAGCACCGAAATTGAAAGAGAGACAAGTGGTTGATAAGGAGAAATTCAAAAGATTGGGTGGGATAGATAAGTTTAACTAAACTTGGAGCCTAAACTCAAGGGATACATCTATTCTCTTAAGTTGCTAAAACATGAAAATGTCTTTGCTAATGTAGGATAATTATTTGAAAATATATATCAATTTTTTTTTCTCTTATAAATTTATAACCTTTATACGTCTCTGACTGTTTGTGCCAATTGTCAATGGAAAGTTGTAACCCTTGTTGTCCAGAAAGTGTCTAATATAATTTCCCAGGTGAAGTTCACAAATAGCTATTTATAAAAGCCATATCTAAAGAATAATCGAAATTTATAAAGCTATAAAAATTTGGGAAAATTGTATATGATAGCAAACGATTAATTCAAATTAAATGTTATAATCATAATTTGATTTAATTGTACCCCATAGCAAACTGTTGCTATTTCGCCTCTCTCCTGGTGAATCTTGCTCGCCACTCTCGTTCTCGCTGGCAGTCTCCCTCGCCTCTCTCGCTTTTATACGAACACAAATGTATAAAATGCGTTTGTGTTTGTATAAAACGGGAGAAAATTGTCTATATACATATATTTTCGTTCCCCTCTCTCCCCTCTCCCAGATCTCAC
Source organism: Solanum etuberosum (assembly GCA_029582245.1). Taxonomy (NCBI): domain Eukaryota; kingdom Viridiplantae; phylum Streptophyta; class Magnoliopsida; order Solanales; family Solanaceae; genus Solanum; species Solanum etuberosum. The sequence continues at coordinate 12,931 of JAJONR010031884.1, forward strand.
TCGTCACTCTCCCAGATCTCACTCGCCTATTAGGCCGGCCCAGCCTAATTTTCCCTTCATGGGGTTGAAATTTGATTGAATCGAGCTAAGATCTTTTAAGTCCATTTTAAAAAGAGACTTTTTACCCGACCCCAATAAGTCTGGTGGCCCGTGAGCTTTAAGTGAACCTAGGTTGGGCAGACCAATCAGCTGAGTTAAAAAAATTAGAAAAAATATAAATATAAAAGGTAGAGTTCTAAAAATATTAGAATACATTACATATTTTAGAAAACATAGATATTATATATACATAATCTAGCGAAATATACTTTTAAAAAATTATGAAACTTATCACACTTTCACAAATTCTCTCTCATTCGTCTTTCTCCTCCTTCTCTCCCTCTCTCCATCTCTCACCCTCTCCCGTGGTTTATTTCTTTTCAGGTCCCCCCGCAATCGCTCCCTCTCAGTACCGCCTCGCCCGACAATCTTTTTCTTTAAAAGATTTCTACAAATTAGAGCTTTTTGAAGAAAGAAAAAAATCAGGTATATCAAGTCTTGATTCTCTTTTCAAGTTTGACGCCTCTCAATACTAATTGATCAAAATTCGGGGGAGCGGGGGAATCGAGAAAAATGTTATTATGAGTATAGGAACAAGAAGAAACTAAATGTACCATTGCCAAAGAGAAAATTGAAGATTTGATCATCACAGCCATATGAGAATTTGTTACTAGCTAGATGGCAACAACTTCTACAGGCATCGGAGTCGTTGAATATATCAATGCTTAATTGATATTGAATACATGTATCTAATTATATCTTCCCTTGTTTGATAAGTGCATCAATGCATATTCAATACCAGATATGTATCTGGATAATTATAGTTTCTTCTTCTTAATCTAAGTATGTATCTATCCACAAATACACTAGATCTTTAGCGCATGTTTGATCTTGGATACACGAATCTAAATTATATCTCACCTTATTTGATGAATGTATCAGTGCATATTTTGAATCAAATACATGTATTTGTACGATATGTTCTTCTTCTTCTTCTAAGTATGTATCTATGTACAAATACACTTGATACATCAAAGGATATTTGATACTGGATACATATAACTAAATAATTGTATCTCCTATCTTCTTCAATTTGAAACTGTGAAACACATATACATTGTATGATACTAAAATTGATACATGTATATTATGAAATAGACGCACGTTGATATAAAAAGAGTATAAAATGCATATGCATAGATGTATTTGTGTATCAGATACATTTATGATAATGACTATATTATAACAATATCCTCGACATTATTTACTTATTTTTCTCTCTTCAAATATGTAATAAATAGGGAATAAAATAATCTTACTATTAGACTCGAAATCTTACTATCTAACTATCCAATAAATGGGCATGAGCAAACAAATACGTTGACTTGTTTGCATTTATTAGATAGTAATATGCACATAAAGTTTCTATATGGTCGCGCTGGACTGTTGAATCTTATTAACGCCGCCCCTGATCACCTTCGTCCTGGTAATTAACTAACTCTACTAGTTAAATTTTTTAAAATTAGATTTAACTTGAATTGTATAATCATCTTATCTAGTATTTAATTAGTGTAGCATATCACACTAGATAGTACTTATCATTTTTGTTAAGTCACAAATTACTTTTTTTTACTTTTTGTTTCGTACGTTGTTATGTTATACTAACACTTTCCCATTTTGTGTCACGTCTCTTTAAATAAGTACTCATATGTTCAATAATAGTTGTCCACTATTGACTTGATTACATAAATTAAAAAATAATAAATAATAGGGTAATTTTACTAAATCACCCTTATTAAATATAAATTAGTTAAATATTAAAAAATAAATAGTATTCAATAGCAAGAGTAAAATAGACGTAAATGACAAATTATTCATTGATTCTATAAACTAGACAAGTATTGTTGGATATCTCTAAATAGTTTTATGGACAAGTAAAAATAGACGGAGGGAGTATAACGTCTCTACATTTAGATGCGCTTTTTTCACTTTGAACTTTATATTCCTTTAGATGCGCTTTATATTCATTAATAGAGTTGTAATTAAAGTAGAGATTAGGAGTATCAAGCTCTTTTGTGCAAAACAACAAAAGTTTTCTATATATATTTCTAGATAAATATCAACGCACGTTTATTATTAAGATCATTTTATTAAAAGAAATTATATGAATTGGATTATTTAAAGAATTAAAAGGTGGGGACTTGCTATTAGCTATATTTTTATTTATAAAAAAAATTAATTTTAATTTTACTAGAAGTTTTGAGTAAGTATGACGTGACTGAGTAAATATTTTAATGGAAGTTATAAAAATCTCAAACCCAATTTTGTAATCGAGTCGTTTCATGCATACAACACGCTGAGCATTTAGGGGTTGTTTTTACGAGGAACAAGTTATTTTGAGATTAATTATTTTAGGATAAGTTATTCTAGGATAAATTATTTCACCATGTATGAGGGATAACTTATCTCATTACTAAGGTATAAATAATCTTAGAACTGCCCAATACATCCAACCAAACGCAGGATAAAATAGTCCTACATTTTATTTCTGAAATTATTATACCTTATATCTCACACTAAACGACTCATTAGTATTTACTAATTTTGTTCTTTTCTATGTTATGGTTGCAGCAATATTTAGGTCACTGCTTTACGAGGCTTGCGGGAGAATAGTTAATCCAATATATGGATCCCTCGGATTCTTATGGTCTCATAATTGGAAACTTTATCAAAATGCAGTTGAAGCTGTTCTTAAAGGTTCTTCAATGACATGACTTCTACAAAATCTAATATATCTTGTCATCTTTATTTACATGTTCGCATGCCATAAAATTTTGTTATATGTATGGTATTAAGCCAAAGACCTATGTTATCAGTAAGTATTATAGTTCAAAGGATTACAAGTAAACTTACTATGATAACGTACTTTTTTCATTGAGCGATGACTCATATTGACCATCTTCTTTATTCAATTTAATTACAAACACTCAATATCTAAGAACTTCTGGAGCCAACGGTGCTAGGCGTGGTACAAATGAAATAGACAGTGCTCCAGATTGCATGACACAAAAATGTAGTTTGGGTAAGGAAATCGATCATAAGAAGAATCATTATCTCCATCGGCCTCGGTATTTTTTTAATAAGCAAATAAAAAGTAATCAAACTAGACATGACAAACTTCTAAAATTTAGACCTTTAAGGATCTGGAAAAAAAAAATCCACAGATAGAGATTCCATTCACGTGAAATTATATAGAAAGTTAATTAAAAAAAATGTAGTTCCCCATCTTTGGGCAAATCCTTGAAAATATTTATTTTTTATTTTACATTTGAAGAGACGAACGTTTAACGGTGGTAAGAGACCGTCCACCCATTTTTGGGCGAAGTGTACAGTTTAATCTGTATTTTTGGGCAAGGTTCCTTTTGATATGATGTGTTCAAAAAGTGTCAAGTTTTGAAATCATACTCCTTTTAGATCGAAAGGATCTAGGATTTCCATTAAAGGGGTTCAGGTAAAAAATAGTGCTTAAGATTTGAACGTGAAACCTCAAGGTGAGTTCTGAACTCCTTAACCACTGACCCTAAAGTAGAAGAGCCATTAATTTGTGGACTATTTCGACTGATTCGAAATAGGATGCGACACACCTAGGAGCTGCTTAATCAACAATTTATTTTGGCATCCATAACTCAAAAATATTTAATAACATTTAACTTTTATGATATTATCTCACTTTTTAATTACTTTTTAAGTGAATGTGGTTGAAATTTGTTGAAAAAAACTGAACAAGTTGTTTACAAAATCTAAAAATCATTGGTAGTGATTTGCAATGCTTTGAAGCCAAAATTCAGAGTTGACCAGAAAAACGTCATTAGGAAAATGTCACAATTTTTTTTTTTTTCGATATACACAAATATATAAGTGAATACTTGTATACACATGAAAGATATACATAAATATACAAATAATATACATAGATATACACATCTCCAAAAACAAATTCTCTCAAAAATCACTTGGATGTCACTATAATTTATAAAATTCACTTATATCTCATATATTTGAAATAAAGAAACATGTGTATTGAATGTATTTGCTATTAAACTCAAACTCGAGCCATATAATTTAGATTTCAATTACAAAGTTAAAGGATATATATAAGAATTTCAATAAGATATTAAGTAAAGAAACAAAGCAAAATAGGACACATGGACTAAAAATTAGAGATTGTGAACTTTCAAGACTCTAGCTTCATTAATTAATGTCTCAAGCAGTACTACAATATATATGGCTAGGTAGCTTAGCTTGCTACTTGGTTAGTAGCTATTAGCGGCTTTAACTATAACCTCAGTTTCCACCCCATTTGGACTAACTCATACAAGCTTTGAAATTTGATGGGCCAGAATGGGCTAGCCTATTTTTCATGTGGGCCAGAAAATGGTCGATCCAACCCATAAGTACGTGGACTACGGGTTTTGCTAGGCCAATCCTCTTTTCTTAAAAGTATATTTTTTATAATTTTTTAAGTTAAATTATAATTTAAAAATATTATCATAAATATCGACAAGACAATATTATATGGTGTTAGTGTTACTACTTGTTAATCAATTACACAAATAAAATTATCTTTATAATATTTATTAAGTTTGATTTCAAGTAAAAACATAAATAGCTAAATAGAAATATTAACCTAATTGTTTTCCAATGATCATAATAAAACGCAAAAACTATGACAATATTCCATAGGCTACGGCCTATGTAGTGATTCCCTAGAAATTTCAGGGAATTTTTATTTTATGTAGTTCATATTTTATAAATATAATTTGTATTTAAATTGTAATGTTTCAAACATTAAACAGATTTTGAGTTTAGACTCTTTTTATTTTTAATACTCTATTTTATTTTTATTTTTTAATTAATTTTTATTTGGCCCACGGACCGGCCCTATCCATATTTATCAAGCCCCACAAACCGGCAGACTTATTCAGGCCAGGCTAAAAAACCATTTTCTTAAATGAGCTCCCAAAATCGTAGTTTAGCCCTATCAAATCATAAATTAGGCCAGACCGGCCCAATGGGCCTAGCCCATATTGACGGCTCTAGTTAGTAGTAGCAAATTAGCAATAATTAATTGAGTATAACTAGTGGTCCTTGCTCACCAAATGAAACGTGTGTTTGCAGCTAAAAGTTTACAATTTGCCCTCTAACGTGAACCAACCTATAAATTAGTTGGATCAATAAATATCAATATAGAACACCTAAAAGCAAAAAATGACAAAAATATCTTTTACTTTAATTTATAGCACTGGTTCAAATCAAGGCAATTATTAATCTTGTGTACGTTTTTATAACTTTACCTTCACATTCCTTCGTTTGTTACGCTGAATTTTTCTCCAAGTGTTATCGAAGTAATTAATTGTTTGTTACGCTGAATATTTTTCTAAGTGTTGTCGACACTAATCAAGAGATCACTATAATATCTGTGGTGAATATACCCTTAGTGTAAGGAATTCAATGAACCCTATAGTTTTGACACAATATATATATATAGAGAGGAAGACTAATTTCTAGATTAATTTTAAGTCAAGTTTATCTTATTTTTGGTTGGAATAAAATCTTGAAATAACTTATTTCGAAATTATAGTGTTATTTTTATTTTACGTTGAGGATGAAATAACAATCAGAATAACTTGTTCTCAACCAAACGAAAGAGACCAATGCTAATACTAATATTGAACAACAACCTCATACTCTCTCCTTGTCAAATGCCATCCTCGTTAAAAATATTAGTTATAGAAGTTCAAAACAAAACAAATTATGTATTCCTATTTTATTCCTTAATAGTAATTATTCTAGAGACTACAAACACTTCAATTATGACACACAGTATTCAATAAAGAAATATGGTATCTTAAAACACAAATAAGATTGAATATATTTTACAGCTTCACAATCTCTGGAATATGCACTGGATACTTGTCAATACAATCTTGCCATGGTCCATCAGTTGGTGTCTTGATTGTCCTGTTACACTTCCAAACAGCACTATTACACTTAAATCCACTCCCAAATGCTATTTGCCAAACTCTATCACCTCTCTTCATCCTTCCTTTTGCCTCAATATAACTCATCTCATACCATAATGATGATGAAGAAGTGTTACCAAATCTATGCAATGTCATTCTTGATGCCTCTACATGTTCACCAGACAATTGTAAATTCTTCTGAAGCTCGTCGATAACTGCTCTGCCACCCGCGTGGATACAGAAATGTTCAAATGCTTGTTTGAAATCCGGGATATAAGGCTTCCATTTCGGATTAAAAATCTTTCGTCCAATAAGTGTTAGTAGAAAGAGTAGTTGCTCTGAGGCAGGAAGAACAAGAGGACCAATCGTAGTAATGTTCGATTTTAAAGCTTCCCCTGCTATAACCATAAGGTCTTTTGAAAGATTGATACCAACTTTCCCTTGTGGATCTTCTTGTTCAAATACACATTTAAATGCTTTGTCGTCTGCACCCTTATGGGTGCGGACCAAGTGCATTAGTCTGTACTTGGCTCTATATTGATCGCGTCTTTTGTTGGATAACAGTATGGCTGCACCCCCCATTCGGAACAAGCAATTCGGGAGGAGCATTGCTCTTTCCGAACCTTTGTAATAATTGGGGGTTATTATCTCAGTGCTAATAACTAAAGCATATGAATTTGGATGACCTTGAAGAAGATCTCGAGCTAAATCAATCGAGATTAAACCAGCACTGCATCCCATACCAGAGAGATTGTAACTTTTTATGTTGCTTCTTAATTTGTATTTGTTGACTACCATAGCTGACAAAGACGGAGTTGGAGAAAACAAGCTGCAGTTGACAATAAGAATATCAATGTCTTTTGGTTTGAGCCCTGTTTTGTTCATTAAGTCATCAATTGATGTGAATATGACCTCCTCTGCTTCACCTCTGGCAGCTTCCATCGTTGGCGTAGGAGGGATGTAATGGATGGGACTAGGCAAGCAAGTTTCTTCTCCGAGCCCAGACCTGTGAGAAATAATATAGCACAACATAAAGCAAGAGGAAAGGCTTTCATGACTAGCGATAACAAGTTTTCTTGAAGAGATACTTGAGGCAGGGGCGGAGCTAGGAGCTCAAAGGGTGTACAACAAAACAATTGTATAATGAAAAATATCTTTAGTCGTTTTCCAAAGAAGGCATGATTGTAGAGCTGTCGGAGCTAGAAATTTTAGCAATGAGATTCAAAATATGCTCGAATGCAACATTTTCACTTGTCTAAATACACAAAAAGTTAATTTTACCGTATTTATGCAACATAATTTTGAACGGAGGAATTCAATTGAACCCCTTCTCAATAGGGTAGCTCGACTACTATTCAAAAGACATCTTATTTCATAAACAAACACGTTCCTTTAAATTCAAAACTTAAATTTATATTTATATCGAAATTCTAGTTTTAAATAAAACCTTTTAACATACAAAAGCTTTCAAACTCGTGTTTTTCTTGGAACGTGGGATAATCTCACTTTATAAAATGACTATGTAAATGCTTTATCCATCGAGTCATCCAAATGATATTTAGAGGTAAATCACTTTAAAATGTTGGAATAATTAAAATCTTGAAAATGCTATAACATGTAAAGATGATTAGATAATGTAAAAACTGGGGATCGTTTGGTACGTGGGATAAGGATAATAATTCTGGAACAAAATTCAAGAAAAACTTTATACCATATTTGATTTGATCGTACTAACAGATCTCGGGATTATTTTATCATAACATTTGTACTAAAATGGTGTGATTACTATCCCATATAGAAGGTGTCTACCAACTCCTTTACTTGTTATTCCTTCAAAATCATAGATGTGCTTGACGCACATGGAATATACTTGCTTATCTCATCCCCATACCAAACGACCCCTGAATAGTACAAATAATGTAAACCATACCTTTCAAGAATACGCATTTGGAACTCCACACTCTTGGGATTATCCTTCAAAATAAGCCTGGAATGCTCCATGAAAGTTGAAAATGGTACTCGACAAGTAACCGGAGGCTTGTAACATGAATAATCAACTAGGTAAATTGATCGTGGTTTCGACATGAAGTAAACAGTGGCTATAGAGATGATGACAAAAGAAGAACACAACATTTGTAGAACATCAAAGTGTAGTGAATTCCATATATTTAACAATTCTTCAGGGCCAATTCTTAATACCTCTATAGTAACACCAATTATAATAGGCACAAGCAAAAATGTTAAAATATGATTAACAAGATATTGATAACCAAGTTTAACATATTTCAACTTTACTGAATTAGAGAAATTTGGGACAACTTCAGGCATTTTTGAGGGAAAAAACGAAAAATATTACAAGTGAAGGAAAGGATGAATAGAGTTTAGAGAAGAAAATGGAAATTTAAAGAGTAAAAGAGGGAAAGTGTAATGAATGGAGGGCAGATGAGAGGATTAAATGAAGCAACGCTCTCTTAGCTGTAGGTTTTTCTTTTTCGTGTCCTAACTTCCTTGTGATAATTAATCTTCCAACTACTCTATTTTTTATTAGTCAATTTGGTACTGCTATCGTGTAAACATCGAAAACCAGCGTTAGCGTAATCATAAGAGTTGTACTGTGATCAGGAAATCACAAATTCGATCAATTTATGAAAATGTTATGTATTGATCTTGTTCTTCTTGAATCTCGTATATAGTGAGAGTTTAGATGCTAAAGATTATAGCACGCATGGCCTAAAATCTTGTATTTTTGTAGGCCAAACATTGACCATTTAGAAATATATGTTGAAGGGTTGTAATTGAAATTTGTTTTATATTGCTATTCTCTTGTTAATCCTTGTATTATTTCATTTGAAGTTCAAAAAGAAATTAATATTACAATGGTCATGAACTATATGTACATATTTTATGAACCTTTTGACCATGAAAGTAAATACAATAAAAAAAAATTGTTTGTTTTTTCTTCAGTATGGTGTATCAATATAATATTTAAAAGCAGTACTGAATATGATGGAACAAGTTTTGATTAATTACTTCATAATTTATACTAATATAAGTACGTAACCATAATCTTACTGAACTTATTAACTAAATAAGAAACATTTTACTCTAAATAGATTTGGTAAAATAGCAGCATCATTTTTCTAAAATAGATTGGCTTCAGCTAGAAGGAATTGGGAATATATAGTTATCAAATTCAAGGTTAGATGCTCTACTCTTCAACTTTCCTCTTGTTCGGATCAGGATTTTTACTAAGGGGTCAAGGTATGACGAAAAAAACATAAGAAGCTAATATACATAAAAGATGATTTTAACTATATATAAATAATGTAATTTTTTACTGAAAGAGTTCGAATGAACCCCTCAATCCTACCTGGCTCCGCCCCTGTTCTTGTTTTTTTTTTTTATAACAATCCAAAACATTGAAAACAGAAAGTATGGATGCAATCACTACATCAAAAATGACATTTAGCGGTAATTAATTAATGACAATAGCTCAATTACCGCTAAATATGTATTTTTAGCGGCAATTAATACTCCTTGTATATGTCCTAAAGCCTTTAGTGACATTGAATCTAATGACACTTAACTAATGCCGGTAAAGACTTTAATACTCTTTATAAATGTGTCTATTTATTACCGCTAAAAATTGCTTTTATTGTAGTGAATTCATACCGACTAAAAAAATAAATATGCCTTTAATGTGATATAAAATAAAATTGAATAATATTTTCTCCCTTTATGGGGACCATATAATTTAAGCATAGTCTCAACTCTCATATTCATAAAACCTCTCAATGTATATACCTTGAGAAATTCAAAAACATCAGAAAATCATCATTGATATATAGATAATTTTGGTATGTTTTTATTTTCTCTTTTCCTTTATTGAGTGGTTCTGATATCTTCTTTTTTAACAAACATATCGACACAAAGGCCCTTATCCTTATGTACCTCCAAAGATATATTAAAAAGAAAAAGAAAACTTAATTTCAGACGAAATAAAATGATATCTCGAGGATATATGGTCAAACCTCGTTAATTATAATGGTCATATATTATAACAATATTTTATTATAACGGTCTGAATTTTTTTAGAACCGATTTTTCATGTTATATTTTACTTCTCTACAATTTCATTATACTTACCGTATGAGTGGAATTCATTATAGTTGTACACTCTTTATAAAATTACTTTTCTATATATACCGTCATACTCAAATCTTTTGTAATAATATTTGTAAGAAATATATTATATATAAAAATAAAATACTAAAATATTTAGGGTAATTATCATTAATGCCACACATATAGTAAATTTTAAATACGAATATCTAAAGAAAAAAATTATATTTAAATGATGTTAATCATTTATTGTCATAATTTTATGATGAAAGATTACACACATCATTTATTCTCATTTATAATATCTAAATGTTATCTAAACATCAAATATTAGTATAAATATATAATAATAAGTTATTATAACAACCACAAAATATTCAGACAAACGTTATTATTATAATGAAGTTTAATTGTATATAAGGATGACAATTGGGCGGGTTTAAGGCTTGTGGGGTGGGGCGGGTTTAAGGTTGTGCGGGGCGGATTGAAGTGGATTTTTTTAAAATTAATGCGGGGCGGGGAGGGTTGAAGTGGGTTTTTTTAAAACTAATGCAGGGCGGGGCGGGCGGGTTGAAGTGAATTTTTTTAAAACTAATGCGGGCGGGGCAGGTTGCGGGTATATGTTATTTTTATGTGGGTTTAAATTTAATTTTAATTTTTTACATGTTATAAGAGTGATAGAACATTAATATTTATTAAGATAATTTCTTTAAAGCTACTAAAATATTCAAGATAGTAAATGAAAATGGTTCAATAAAAAATAATTCAATTTCTTACATGTTTCCCAATTAACCTCTAAAAAATAAAATTTTAAGTCACTATCCTATTAAATTAATACAACATAATGAAAAAATAAATTTATTTTTATGAATTTTATTTTTAGTGTCAAACTTAACTAGAAAAAAGAAAATATTTAAAAAAATTATGCGGAGCGGATCTATGCGGGATGGAACGAGGTGGATTAAAATTTTTACGGGTTAAGCTCAACCCGCCCCGCCCCATTGCCGTCCCTAATGGTATATTGTCTAGGTGTCGCATTGGCAGTCGTGGTAGTTGTAAGTTAGGATGGTATCAATTGCCTTCTTTTTTCTTGAAATTAAACTCCCCTCCAAGGTCCCCCACCTTATGTGTGCAACTCTTCATTTACACTATTATCAAAGGTGGTTGAATACAACCTTTTTTTGTTATATTTTTATCTTCTTTTTTTGTTATATATATACGGCTAAACTTCTTAACCAATTCAAATTACAAATTAGTGAGTGATTTTATAATTGAAATGGTAATAATTAAGTGATTTTTTAAAATAAAAATCTTTAGTTGAGTGATCGTCTGAATTTGTGATAACAGTTGACAGGTCAATTACTTATCCGTTTACAAATTATTAATAATAAATATTTATTCTATAGTGTTATTTCTGATGACCTCTTATCTGATTTGATTTCATTATATTTCTCGTTAGTATTATTCAGTCTCTCAATAATAATAATTTAGTACAAAATGAGAGAGACAGAGAGAATACTTATTTTTTATTTTTTATGGGGAGGAAGCAGAAATAAATTAAAGTGAGGATATAATAAACAAATAACTACTTCAAATGTTGATTAACTGAGTTTTAAATTAAATATTTATACATATTTAATAAACATTTTAATATAAATATATTATTTAATTAAAAAATATTAAATTCGTCCAAACTCATATATGAGCTTCTAGCTCAGCGCTGTTGGCATGTTATAACAAGGAAAATTAAAGCATACTTCAAGAAATTATGAGGAAATGACTTTGTATTGCCTAGCAATTTAAATAGAAAAAAATAATTCTGAAATGATGTTAAGTGTTCTATTTACAAAAACATTATATTATACTTTACAAATGACATGATATAAGGGATATATAAACTAATAATAATATTTATAAGACCAAATCTAAATAGATAGGACAGGAGGAAGTAGCAAAGTCCAACAAAAGATTTAAAGTACACTACGGAAAAAATAATTAAACAAGTTAAAGATTTTTCTTCTTTGTCCAAGTAAATGAGTTAATTTCTCTCTTTTTATTATGTTTCCTTTTTAGCTTATTTTGTACATGCATAATAAATGGCCATGTTTATTATATCCCCAGTACATTGGAAAAATTAGTTGAACTTGTAAATGTCAAAATCGTCACACCCCACCTAGAACATCAAGAGTCATGGGTATTCTATTTTGTCTGCTTTATTAAATTAATTTTTTTTTGTGTGTTGTGTGACTCAATAATAGATAACTTCTAGACAAAAACATATATATCTATTTTTTTTTTCTGTTTTTTTTTTACGTTTCAGACGTATACATCTAAAAATTTTGCTATTTTTAACATATATTCCAATTATATTTACTGAGCGCAGACTATAGACATACTACATTAAAAAAAGTGTTAAATGAATTTGTTAGATTTATTGTAATTTTGACAAATTGATGATTAAGATTTGTGTTTTATGATACATGAAATTTATGTTTCAAGTTTGAGCTTAATTTAAAGAAAAAGAAGGCAATTGTCACCCCCCCCCCCCCCCCAAACCCAACCCCTGATTTCGAGCAATATTTACACGTACCTCATACGTGAATTTTTAACCTCATGTACACCTAAATTATTTTCAAAACACTAAACCTATATTAAAATATATAAACAACAAATATTACTAAATGGCGACTTCAAAAATAGGTATTCATGCACTTTGCCCAGAATTTGAGATCAATGTACAACTTTAGTAATCGTCTAATTATTTCCTTTTGGCTACAATATCAAGTAATCTTTTCTTTGGTATAAAACTCAATGCACGAACACTTTTAACTAATTATTACAATATCATTATTACCATAACATCGTCATTATTGTTATATTTGTTCTGTTCGTATCTTTTTATTCGATACACTATCCTAGCTATTATTATTGATTATATGATTATTTTTGTTATCACTTTTATTTGGAACATATTTACTACTGTTATAAATATATCGTATTTTGGATGTTCATTTAAATAGATAATTTTAGAGATAAGTTTGTAATCAAGCAGATATCTTACAAGTTACAAATAACTCAAATAAGTAACTTGCAAGTAGTTCAAGCATGCAGATGACGGCATGATGCATGATACGTAGTGAACTTTCCTTTTTGCTAGCAATTTTTTTTAATAAATAGAAAGTCAATTCAATTCATTTATATACTAGTACAAAATTGAATGATATATCAGTCTATCTCTTTACTTGTCTCTAGTGTATTTACTTTATAGTCTTTAATTCATAACACGATCTTTCTATTAATGGCAAGTGTCTAATTATGAGTGACTTATCAAGATCGTTTTGAATATAAACATGAGATATATGATGTTCAACATTTATTATAAGTGATAAACAATAATTATAAAAAACTTGAAATGTAAATTATTTAGTACTATCGAGGTGAATGTGATTAATGGACTAATCTGAATATTGTGCCCTTATGTGCCGATAATTACTTTGCAAATGCTAGATTACGACATGATCGGAGACACACATGGACTATCTCAAAAATATATCTATTAGAATTTAGGATCATATAATTTTTGCATGACCCGCTAGATACGTAAATAAGACCGTATAAATTTATAGTAAGTCTCCCACTATAGAAAACTCTTGTAATACTTATAGTAATCATCCCCTACGTCCCGCATATTAAATAGCAGTCAATCCGCTCTGTCATGTATTGATGCATATTAAGTGTTATTAATATAAGTATCTTTGTTTATCCAAAAAAAAAATAGTCCATATAATTTTTTATGTCATTATACCAAAACTCTGTTAACCAACAAGTCTAAGAAAAAGGGGTACAACCCCGAAACTAACATAAGCAAAATCTAACTAAATAGTCTGAGTCCGAAAAGATGGAATAAACAATGAAGGATCCATGGCAGCCTGGAAGAATTGGCTCACCCTCAAATCCGGTCTTCGATCAATGATCCCTTAGTTGAGGTCTATCAGTAGCCGCCTGAAGATGCATTGTACTCAACAAAGAACGAGCAAGTGTAGTATCAGTACACAACCACAGTGTACTGGTAGGATCACGCGGCTACTCCAGTAGGCGAAATACACGCAAATAATTACAACACAGTAAACACACATATACAGAATGCATAGTTCAATTAACATTTCAGGGGCTACATACAATTCTCCAATATCAATGACAGGTAGACATGAACATAATAATCACAAGTGGTTCTCTCATGGAACCCACACCCAAACTGTTAGTGTGTCGGAACGTGACACCCGATCCAATGTATGTGTCGGAACGTGACACCCGGTCCAATATATGTGTCGGAACGTGACACCCGATCCAATGTATGTGTCGGAACGTGACACCCGATTCAATCAGCAGAACCACAATCACAACCACACCATAATGAATAGTACACTTAGTCACATGGTCAAGTAACAGTTCATGGCATGTAGTTGTTCGCACATAATTATTTCATTAGATTCGATTCACATTTCCATATTCACATACACGCATACATACAATGAAGCAATTAACCGGCATATATCACACAAACAGGAATCGAACCATCACCTACCTCGAAACCAAGCTTGAATCCTCCTAAGACACTTGAGCCTTCCCTTTCCGGATTCTTTCCGCTTGTTCTTGGTCTAAAATAAGTAATTAACGCAAGGATCAATAAACAAGACCTAATTTACCCGGATAATAATCAAACTATCAATCCAAGGCCAAACCCAAGATCCTAATATTCAATTAGGGTTATTCCCCCTATCAATTTCAGGCCAAAACCTTCCCCCAACGTTCATAATTACCCAAGATTCTAAGTTCTAAGAATCGAATTACTGATTAGGGGAGTAAAATCTTACCTTTAGCGCTAGAATTCGTGGAAAACTGTCAAGAAACTGCTCTGGGTCTTCCCTTAGCTCTAAGAACGAAGTTTTGCAGAAAATAACGTTTTTGGAGTTTTTCCCCGATTTAAGTCGCGACTGTCCCGTCACAGCGGGACCCAATCCGCCACAGCGGTCCCGCCCTGTCGGAACTAACCCCGCCCCGGCGGCTTGCACGGAGACAGAAAGTCAGAATTTGAGTTCCAAACTTTCATTTCGCAACACACATTCAACCCTTGACGTTCAAAAACTACCCTTTCACGCCAAGATCAATTTCAGGAGTTCTACTCGCCCGAATTCGATTCTGTAAAGCCGTACAGTCTCCTTAACGTCTTATCTATCCACTCATGTGATCAAATTCATAATTTAACCCCCCCACCCCCATTCATTACCAGATTTCCCTAGACCTCACCTGACTCAGATTTCGTCCAAGTCTGGACTAGACTAGAAATTTCCAAGTCACTACTCAAAAGTTTTCTGGCTCAAATTCTTTCCCCATTGGCTTTTCCATAACGACGGAGACCAGTCGTTACATGAAAATATTATGTATAAAGAAAAATCTCATCACATATAATGAAGATACAATATAGTTAGATAAAAAAAAATCTAATAGAATTATCATATGTAATTGAGTCGTGAATACTATGTTAAGTCATGTGATAATGTGTTGGATCCACTAATTATAAAAGACCTAACTAGAGAGGTGGTTGAAAGATCATTAAGGACAATGAAACTATGATCAAGGACAAGTCATTGTAACGGTAACTTTATCTAAAGATTAAGATCCCAAATCTAAGTTCAAGAAGATCAAACAATGATATTGATGACCGTTCAACATTATTAAAATAACGTTTTAATTAGTACATTTTCATGGATCAACTTTGTTAGACATTAAGACTTGTTAGTGAAAAATTACAATATAACAAAATTATAAGATTACAATTGAAAATAAAATGAAGAAATAAAAATCTCTTTCGGCTGAGGCGTGAATATCTCGCTCTCTTTAAGGAGATTCAAGCCCACTGCAACAAGTGTTTTTCACCGGTCCAGCAGTAGTTTTTCTTGACTTGTCCCCTCCAGGATACAACAGCCTAATCACAAAGTGCAACTCAACAAACTCTGGACTAAAATTGAGTTTAAAGCTCCAGAAAAAGAACATATTCCTGAACTCTCTTTTTTGACTAACTTTTTCACTCTATATTTTTTTTGTGTGTCTAAACCAAATGAAGACCACCACTATTTATAGTTGAGGAAATATTCCTAGCAATGAATAGGAAGTTAATGGGATAGTAAATAGTGAAGATAAATGACCTAGAGGTTACATAGATTACAAGGTATAATGGATGAGTAAAAAAATGAAATAAAGGTGAAGGGTAACAAATGCAACAACGTGCAAATGTACACTTTGACCATTTGCCAACGTTCACTGGAACGTTTATACCAAATGTTTAATTGCAATAAAGCCTAACAAAATATGCATTACTAAACCTCTGACAGCAATGACCAAGGCAGCACCAAGGAGGATAAATTAAACAGCCTTTTGAGATAAAATATGATGAGCTATTATAATATAATAATAATATTAAAATGCTCTAAAGATCAACAAGACTTAATAATTTCTAAGTTTGATATGTGGTACACCGAATAGTATATCTATGATATGACTCATTTAAGAATTATCTATGTAAGTGTGAAGTGTGAGTTGCTTTAACAAAATTTCTATAAGGCTAATTTTCTATGAACTTATGAAATCCGACGATATTCATAGTTAAAAAAAGCACAACAAAAGAACCAAACACGGTTAAGGGCTAGTGGGTGGTATATGTTGTCTATACATTAAAACTCGACATGTTAAAAATATTAATTTATCAATTGACCAAATATATCCGATGACACTGCTTTGGATACATTCATTGAAGTGTTTCAGTTGCTTTCATTCATGTATATGAACAACAAAACATAGTACTTTTTTGTTTTGTTACATATTACTTGACTCTGATTAATATATATGTATACTCTTACAGAAAATTTATTGGTAGAGTCTGTAGAGATATATTTTGTTAAATTAATAATGTTAATTTGTCTACTCAGAATAAGAAAAATGTATACTCCGTACGTAATATTTTTTCTTTGATTTCATAAATTAAATTTAAAAAATTAAAACTATTAAAACTATTTTCAGAATAAGAGTCAAATAATATGAAACGTGAGGAGAATTGTACTTGACTACTTGTTAGCTTCATACACCTATACAAGAAATAAAAGCCTAACTAATTAACGAGTGAACAAACCTAACAAAGTGAGAAGGAAAATATACTAAATTATGGCTATGGTTTATATGTATATACTTATGACGAGCCAACCAACCACTATATTATTGCAACACAACAGTGCTATGTTATAAAATGAACCAAGTGTACAATGCTTAATAAATGCAAGCAGTTATCCACCAAACTAGGCAGGGGCGGATGCACGTGGGTTCCAGGAGTTCACCCGAACCTCTTCGGTAAAAAATTACACGATATATATAAGGTAATTTTCTGTATTTACGTGGATATATATATTTTGAACCCCTCAACAATAAGGAGAAACTGATAGCCCAGAGGCAATTTCCCTTGAAATTAAGCTTCACATTGAGGGTTCGAATCCCTGTGTTAGCCTTTATTCAAGGGACCACCACTAAAACTATATACTACTGCTTTCTTGAAATTTTATTTTTTTGGCTTATATACATGTTTATACTTTTATTTTTCGAACCCTTTAACGAAAATCCTGGGTCCGCCACTGATTAACTAGGGGAGGGCGCTCTATTGCTTGATTTAGTGCGAATCGTGATTCATACGTATTTGATATACTTATTGTAACACCCCAGAAATTTTTTGAGCTAAGACTCGAACCATCCTTCGTTGTGAATAGGATTTTACCGAGGAATTTAAAATTTCTTAAGTGTTAAGGTCACTAGATGTAGCACCTTGAGTTCAAAAAAGAAATAAATAGGAAATAGCAAAATCTGAAATTTTGCAAGTTATGCTTAAGTTATGAGTTTTTGGTCAACTTCAAATGACCATAACTCTCAGTACAGGATGAGTTAGGTGGGCTACAAGATAGATAATGAAAGGTCTTTGAATTATCTTTCCAACTCCACTGAGTTTGCTAAATTTCGAGCTCGTATGAGGGAGATATGCCCGTTTGAAGTTGGGCTGTCCAAATAAGGAAAGTTACCCGAAAATGCCAATCATGATTTATTCAGCGTAATTTCGTTCTTGAAATTTAAGGATTTAAGTTCTTGATGAGTTCTTGATAAGTGTTCTTGAAGTTTCCTTATCGATTAAGTTTTGATGTAAGATTCTACTTGGGTCAACTTCAAAC
>JAJONR010031885.1:0-56080 GCA_029582245.1 Solanum etuberosum
AAAACCATTTTCTAAATTGGTTCCATTTGGGAATTTTAAACTCTTTCAAAATATGCTGTCTTGCCAGGGATCCTGGACTAAAATCAATTTGATGAGGAATCATTAAGCATCATTAAGATCGAAGCTCATTTCAGAAGCTGAAGGAATATCCCTGTCATCAGAAGTATTATCAACATCCTGAACAATATTAGTATGCAGATTAATTTTAACCCTGCTGATAGTAGATTCTAACGTGTGCAACGAAGCTGCACGATTTCTTGCTGGACCATATGATGGTTCAATTGGCGAAATATGATTTCGACTAGAAGGTAATAACCTGTGATCAGAGAAAGAGTGTCTACTATATGCAATAGACTTATCATTAAACTGGATCTGAATCCTTATTCATATTCATAACATATATTATTTAATTAATTAAATATTAATCATATCAAAAAGACAAAACTTATTACAAATAACCAAAAAAATAAAAATAAAATGGGAACAACAAATACGTGGAAACAACCCAAACATTAGCAACCTTTGATTTGCTCTTTGTTTATTAACTTTTGATAATACATGCATTTTAGAAGTGTAACCGTAACTTTTGGAATGTCTAAAAGTTAATGAATTCACGTGAGTTTGTAATATATTAATGTGAGCCCATAGGAATATTACTACCACAAACATGAGTTCGGTTTTCAATGCAAAACCCCAATTCATTATATTCATATTAAGGAAAAGGAGTGATTTTTTTTCGGGATTTTGACCGATAAGAATTTCGATTGATTCAATTATCTCTTATTTTTTATTTATTTCTTATTTATTGAGGAATATATGAATTGTCATAGTTACTGGAGATTATATGATATTATAAGTAAGTTTTTATATTAAAAATCAATTTTATATTATATGATTTAGGACGCTGAAATCCTAAATCAGGAGGAAGAGTTTTGCCTACAACACAATTATTTCTTGAAGGAGGAACCTTGAACAAGTTTGGAATCGATCGATATATATGGATATTGGACTTTACATATGGCAGTTCTTGTATAGTAATACGTATTATCTTAAAATATTTATACAATAACATGGGCTACACATGCAACACACGTGCCCATGAACTAGTGTTTAGGAAAAAGGGAGATGGACAATCTCGTAATTGGAGGAAGTTGAAGAGTATCAAATTAGTGACATCATTGAAGGAAAGAGTAGAAAGATGAAGAAATTGAATATTATCCGGCCAGAAAGTACTATTAATGTCATAAATTAAGTGAACATAAGAAAAGACGTCTGAAAACACTCTATGGGCAGTATATTTTTTTTTAATAAGAGTGAAAAATCATCATGACTCCCTACCCTAGAATGAACTTTATAAACCATATGTAGAATAGAAAAGTTTCATTTAATATATCATTCCTCTCTTGGAGATTGTTGAAAAAGAAATTACCTTCTAATGAAAATCAGACTAAATTTGGTAAACAAGTGTTAACTATGTGTAAATGTTAGGAATCAATGCACTTCTAGAATTGATGGAGGATGAAACCTCTCAATGGGATACACAACTTTCTACTACACACTACAAGAAAATGGTGAATTACATGGAGATTTTTTTGGGGATTAGTATGAAAATTTGCAGGAAAATAAGTTTCCTGCAGATTTTCATACTAATCCCTAGGAAAATTTCGATGTAATTCACACTTTTCCTGTAGTGACATAACTCTAATCATGGTCAACTTGGAGATATGGAAAAATACATGTCTTGTAAATATGAAGACCAAAGAAAAATTGGGGGAAAAGATGCAACATCAATTTTTTTTAAAATTTAAATAGAGCAATTGATAATTCAATTTGTCAATGCACTCATCACAATCAATATAGAGATAGAAGTTTCCTTACTTATACTAGTAAGGCTAACATATCTGGATTAACCAGAGATAATGTTGACATTTGTTGAAGTTTAAAGTTCAATGATGTTTAACAGATATGCTTGTCAAAAGAGGTTCTGGTGAACTCACTGTCACAATTGTCATAACATCCATGGATCATATCACTTTATAAGGAGAGACTAACCAAATTATGAATAGCTTAGCTAAAGAGAAGTTGATTCAAAGCATTTAATCTTGATTGCAGCTCATTTGTTTGACCACATGAACTTTCACCTTATTGGTGTCAACTTCTAATCAGACTCTAGGAAAATCTGAATACTTCAGTTTTATGAAATTAGAAGATGCCCAAAACAAATGCATAAACAAACAAATTGTTTGCTGTCAATGACCATATGTTGAGCTGGGTCATCCCAATACCCGTCATCATCTTAGTGAAAGTTGTGCGATATTTTGTACAAACAACTTTTTATATTTTAGTTAAGCCCGATATTTTGTTCAGATAACTTTTTATATTTTAGTTAAGCAGAAGACACTTAAAATAAATAAGGAAAATAACCAAATTAATTGTCATCAATGACCATATCTTGAGCTTCAGATTCACCGTCATCTCCACCATCTCTAGCTTCAGATACATCGCCATCTCCGCCATCTATAGCTTCAGATACATCGCCATATCCGCCATCTCTGCCATCTCCAGCTTCGGATACATCGCCATCTCTATCTTCGAATTCATCGACATTTCCAGTTTCAGATACATCACCATTTCCAGCTTCGGATACATCGCCATTTTCACCAACTTCAGATACATCGCCGTTTCTAGCTTCGGATACATCACCACCTCTAGATTCGGATACCTCAGAATCTCTATGCACTCTAACTTCCATCAACATATCAGCAGAATTTCTATGCATTTCTGTTATCGATACTGTTAGCTGGTGTGTAGTTACTGGTGTAATGACAACATGAAAAACAAACATCACTCTATCTTCGCTCATATCACTGCCACCATCATCACCTCTTTCATCTTCACCGTTTTCTTCATCTTTCTTCTCACATTGTTCATCCACTGGCATCTTTTACCTACAAATCGGACACGATCCATTGATCCCCAACCACTTGTCAATACAGATTGAATGAAAACGATGTTTACAAGGCATCTCCTTAGCTTCCTCGCCAATTTCAAAATCCGACAAACAAATAGAGCAATCAATCCCTTCACCTAAAACCTTAACCATTGGTATCGCTTCAATGGAAGCGGTTGATGCAGGTGATAACCCTTCCAAAATAGGTTCTGCATTGATAGGATGACCTTCGAAGAAGGAGATTGAGTTGTTCGTTGTGTCCACCATTGCCACAATATTACGTATATCTTCCAATGGCGGAATAGAGATGGCGAATCGAAGAATATGAGTAAGAATCATTGATCTAGCTTCAGTTGGGGTTAGCCCTTCAAGAGATGGAATTAACTCCGATGCCACCTCCATGTCTGTATCTATTCGAATATTTGTACCTATAGTTTACTGAATGTTAATGAGAGAGATAGAGGATATATTTTTTTATTGAAGGATGGTGTTTGATTTATAGGTTGTATTGTTAGCTTTGTGAGGAAGTTTCTAGATCTTGGGACTGGGGCCCACATTGAGGCTCAATTTGGTCGTATTTGCACCGCAAGTTCATTTAAGGGGTAAATGAGTAAAATTTTTATGAGTTTCTTGTTTTGTAGAAGGTTGTATTGTTAACTGTGTGTGCAAATGGTCCCACATTCAGGCTCGATTAGTTTGTATTTACATCGTGGTCCACTTAAGGGGAAAACGTGTAAAAGATCCACGAGGCACATGTTTTATAGGTTGTATTGTTAGTTGTGAATATGCAGATAGTTCTAGAGCTTGGACCTGGCCTCACATTGAGGCTTGATTAGTTGGCATTTGCATCGCTTAGGTCCATTTAAGGGGCAAATGTGTAAAAGTTTCACGAGGCATCATTTTTGTAGGTTATATTGTTACATGTGTGCGGAAAGTTCTAGAACTTTGACCAAGCCCCACATCGAGGATCAATAGTTCGTATTTGTATTGTGTAGTCAGTGTAGGTCAATTTAAGGGGAAAATATGTAAAGTTTCACGAGGCACCTATTTTGATGTTGTCATTTAAGTTGTATCCAATTTTAGAATTATTTAATTGATACCCTCTTTTAACAAGCTTCAGAAAAAACTCCTCCTTTAGCAACACCACCATTGCAACCACCTATCGTCACATATGTTTGAATTAGGTCAACAAAAAAATAAAAAATAAAAATAAAAATAAAATAATATATATATATATATATATGTTTGAAAGAGAGTATTTCTTCTTTAGTTTTGCATAGAGAATATTGATATGTTTTTCATTCTTTTTTTTAATTAGAAGGTATCTGTTATTTTATGAGAAGTGTCTAAAGATTCAATAGAAAGATTTGACAAGATTATATTGGAAATTTTAAGAGCATGTCCAGTTATAATGATGCATGATCTATTTGAAATAGAACAATTCTGTCTTTTATTTTATTATTTGTGACCAAAAAATGCAGTTGTCTTTAGCCAAATGGTTAAGAAAATGCAACAAAGATCAATGATCTATTTGGAAGAGTTTAGGAATAAAACTATAGTCATTTTAAAAAGTTATACTCGTTAACATGGGATATACGTGTCCAGAAACTAATATATATATATATATATATATGTCTTTAATTGGAATATGAAAATATCAGATATTTTAATTGAAAAATAAATCATTAACAATATGAATTATTAAGAACCAACACACTATTATATTTAATTTTTGAACAAAAATTTCATCAAACTAAACATTTTTCTTAAAATTTATGCATAGCAAAGAATCTAACAAACTATTCTTTCTTACTTTAGACCCTCCAATTTCATATGTCACAATCACATGACACTGATATGGTAAATATACATAATTTTAACCCTTCCTTCTTAATTATATTATTTACCAGAGAGATGGCTCGTGCTTAGCACGGGCCCAAGATTTTGAATTGTCATGTACTCTTTTTAGTCAAATCCTACGATCACTATATCTTCAAATTCAAATCAACCACGTGCATAATAGGATATGACAATAGTTGTATGCACAAATATACTTTAGTTCCATCTTTGGATGAATATTATGAGATTCTAGAAACTATAACATTCAAGCATACATATACTCCTACACAAATAACGATCTTTGGGCATCTCAAGATTGAGAGCCATGACTGTATATCTTCAATTTAAAAAGCATTTAATCTATATATCAAAATATCAAGTGCTATGAATTGACATGAGAATTGGTAAAGAATAGTACTATACATTGTTTGAAAAGAAAAACTGCAAATGACTTTTCACTTCAACATTGTTAAGGCCATATAACTTTATAGCTTCTTTAATGTGTTTTGGTGCAGCTGCTCAAAATGAAAAAGATATTCCAAGACCTCTAAAACTGATCAAGAGACACAATTGAATTAAATTATGAAAATGAATACAACATGATTTGTTCATCTATGCCAAAGATAAATACTAAAGTACTTTAGTACAACACGACATATTATATGCAATATTACAGAAATCACTATCATAACGTGGAGAATACTTTTAGTGTATATCGTTCAACTCATTCGATTTAAGAAGATATCACTATCATAACGTGGTAGAATACAGTTCATGAGAAAAAAAATGGTGTAATTTGTCCTATCCATACCTGAAGAGAACTAAACTGAAAAATCATTCATAGAAGTTGCTCAATATTCTCAATAACTAACTGGAGCTCAACAAACTAACATGACCATATGATTGTTTTAACTTAATGAATTCGCAAGCCATTATTCTACTTCAAATGCAACTAAAATGTATTTTCCAAAAAGACTTAAATGTAGAAGAGACCTACAGTTGGTATTAAATAGGAATTAAAGAACATATAATTTTACTTTTTTCTAAGGTTATATAAAGGATAGCAAGGAATGTATTTGTTGGGTTTTAAAATGTGTGAATGGAAAATGAAGAGTTGTGACTTTTATGAAGAGTTGAGACTTTTATGAAAGGTTGAGACTTTTATGAAAAGTTGAGACTTTTATGAAAGGTTGTGACATTTTCGAAAGATTGTGACTTTTCCAAATGGTTGTGACCTTTCCGGTAAGGCACAATAAGAACCTTTTCACACTACCCTTTGTTTTCTATAAATTGAGGGATTTCCTCTCATTTTTAAAAAAACCAATTTTCTGGACTTCATCTATTACTACTATTAAATCTAGTATTCTAAGTGTACTTTACTGCCGTTGAGTGGTTCGCTGACACCGTGGTTTTAGGTACCGATGCACCGGTGAGTAAGATCGTTCTATCCTGGGAGGATATATTCAATTAACCTCGGGTACTTGAGGGGAATAATTTCCTTAAGGGGACACTGTGCATTCAGTGGGCTCGATTTTCTTTCTTTGAAAAAAATATTTTTATATTGTTTCTAATCTGTTTCTGATTCTATTTTCTCTACTAGTTTTAATTTTCTAGTTTTGAAAATACTCTTTAAACTTTGTTGTTTCTTACCAAGTTCTTCAAAGTTTTGTTCTAAGTATCTTAGGAATACAAGATGAACAACAATCTTAAGGAAATTATTATACTGTTGGTATTTCTTGTATTCTACTGATTGAGGAAAACAGATCATGGAAGTAGAAGATTAATGCACTACTTCTTCAGAATTCGGTGCCTTTTTTAGCAAGGTCGAAGTGTGAATGTACCAGAAAAATTGGTGGTATTCCGATTAAAGATTACACTAGGTAACCTTTTTATTATTTATCTAAGGAGGAAAATAGTTTCTAAAATTTAACTCTTTTGACACTTATCATGTGTGTCTTTGGAAAAAGATCTACAAACCATATGTTTTTGAAAGAATTTTCCTTGGCAAATAGTGTTGCCTTCAAAATTCTTTAGTTTGCAGAATGAGATATGCATATTTTAGTTTGATAAAATAGTATGTCAAAATGTTATAGTTGGAAGGTTATTTGAAAACAAAAGCATATCTATGTGATAATCTAAGAATATGTTTTATTCTATTTGGAGACTTAAAAAAAAAAACTTTTGTAGTTTTGTACTCCGTATAAAATTTGATTGTGTCTGATTTTTGTAGACTAAAAACTTTTGTAGTTTTCTACTCTGGATAAATTAGACTATGCAATTGGTTTGAAGAATATGAAAACTTCACCTAATAAGTCAGTGTTGTACTTTTAATTTTCTATAAACTTCACTGTTAAATAGAAACAAAATGTACAAAAAAAAATTTATGTTTTTATTGTTAGTATTCTAAATATTAAGTGGTATGTCTATTTGTGATAGAGGAAAAAAGACCAGTGACTTACAATTTGTGATTTTGTGCCTCTATGGAATGAACTTTGACATTGTGTAAAGATTGTCAAAGGAAATTGAAACACTATAATTCTTTTGTAGAATAATATTTTAAAAGAGGTTTCATATTGCCAATGACATTTTGATAGTATGAGAAAAAATATGTGGAAAAACTACTTTCAAATACTTGAAAATATTTTTGAGATCATATTTTAAATCTGGGGGTTCTTTGTTTATGATAAAGATAAAATTAGACTTAGTGTCTAATTTAAATTTGGAGCACAAGATATGAAATTCAATGATACTTTTGCATTATGTTAGACCCACAAAATTCTTGGAGTATATTTGATATTGTGGTGTTGAGTTTCTCTTTTACTAGTATATGGTATGACTAGTATGAAACTACCAAATTATATATATACTTGTTCAAAATAATTGTGTTCTTCTATGGAAAAGTGTCACTTAAAATGTTGTGATTTTTCATGAAAAGATATGTCTATTAAAATAAAACTATTTGTATAGACATGAATATTGGTGAATAGTCATTTGTCATGTTTTGTCAAAGAAGCATTTGTATTATATTGTCTTTATTGGACCCGATGAAACTATGTTCATGGGTAGCTCTATAACAATCAAATAGAAAGTTATGGAAAGGTCTACATTTGACAAGGTGCTGACTCTAAACAATGTTTGTATCACACAAAATTATAAGAAGTAGGAACAAAATATTTGTGAGAAAAAGTTACCTCACGGAGAGCTGTTCAAACTCAATATTTTTATTTGTTCTTACTTGCTTGAGTCAAACTGTTTGTGACATGAACACTTGGGACATGTCAATTACAAAACCTTGCAAGGAAAACTGATCAACTTAGAAGTTTTGTCTAACTTTGAGTGCAATAAATAAAAATGTCAAGTTTGTGTTGAATCTAAGTATGCTAAGCATTCTTATAAATCTGTTGAAAGAAATTCTAATCCCTTAGAGTTGATTTACACTGATATTTTTGATATGAAGTCAACACCATCTCGTGGTGGGAAAATGTGTCTCATAACTTTTATTGATAATTGCATTTGATACGGTTATGTCTATTAGTTGAATGGTAAGGATGAAGCAATAGAAACGTCTAGGCAATATAAAATTGAAGTTGAAATCAGTTGGGAAAAGATAAGAAGTGATAGGGATGGAGAATATAAATCTCCTTTTGCAGAAATATGTTTGGAAAGTGGATTTATCAATCAAACTACTGCCCTATCCACCTCAATCTAATGGAATTGCAAAATAAAAATAAAAAACTTTGAAGGAAATGATGGCTACATTACTTATAAGTTCAGGTTTACCACAAAACTTGTGTGGAGAAGCTATCCTTACAGCAAAAGGGAACACCAAAAAGTTTTGTCTTTTCAGAAAGAAAGTAATAAAAAAATTTGTTTGTTCAGGACACAATCTATTACATATGAGAAATGGAAACGAAGGAAATCTAACTTGAAATATTTCAAAGTGTGGGGG
Source organism: Solanum etuberosum (assembly GCA_029582245.1). Classification (NCBI taxonomy): domain Eukaryota; kingdom Viridiplantae; phylum Streptophyta; class Magnoliopsida; order Solanales; family Solanaceae; genus Solanum; species Solanum etuberosum. The sequence continues at coordinate 8,739 of JAJONR010031885.1, forward strand.
TGTCTAGCCAAAGTCCAAGTTCCTGTTCCTAAAAGGATTAATATAGGACCTAAAATTGTGGACTGTAAAATTAGACTTGAGTAGTCTAGTGAAGGGTTTAAAAGACCTTGGAAAGAACAAAGGGAGAATGTACTTAATAAAGAGTTTCAGAGGCGTAGTAAATGTCAAAGGACATCTACTTTCTTAGGATCTGATTTTGTAACATTTCCTATGTCTTTTGTGGTGTCAATAGTGATATTGATTCAATCTTGAGCAACCACATTGGAAGTTGATTGATCTTCCTCAAGGAAATAAACCTTTGGGTTCAAAGTGAATCTTCAGAAGGAAAATGAAAGTCGATAGAACTGTTGACAAATAAGAAGCAAAACTTTTTGTCAAAGACTTTAGACAAAAACAAGGTCTTGATTTTGTCGACACATACTCGCCAGTAACTAGAATTACATTCATTCGGATGTTAATTGCATTAGCTGCGATATATGACCTCCAAATTCATCAAATGAATGTGAAAACAACTCTCTTAAATGGAGAATTGGAGTAAGAAATTTACATGGAACAACCCGAGGGTTTTCTGATTTCTGGTAAAGAAAAGAAAGTGTGCGAACTTGGTAAGTCACTTTATGGACTAAAACAAGCACTCAAATAATGACATAAGAAATTTGATCAAACCATGTTGGCAAATGAATTTAAGAATGATGGAAGTGATAAATGTGTTAACATTACAATCACAAGGTCATTGTTTGTTTGTATATTGATGACATGTTGATCATCGGTAGAGACACTAATGACATAAATGCTACTAAACGTATGCTAGAAAGAAAGTTTGATATGAAAGATCTTGGAGTTGCTGATGCGATATTAGGTATAAGAATCCTTAGAACTCCATAATGTTTAGCATTGTCACAGTCTCATTGCATTGAAAAGGTATTTGATTAGTTCAAATATTTGAATTTCAATATTGTTAAGACTCCAATAAATGTGAGCTTTGCATTTCAAAAGAGTGAAGGCGAAAGTGACTCACAATCTGATTGTGCTAGAGTATTGGGAAGTATGATGTATATCACGAAGTGTACGCGATCAAATATAGCATGTGCTATTAATGAACTAAGTCGGTTCACGAGTGATCTCAATCGAACTCATTGAATGACAATGAAAAAAGTTTTGGGGTATTTAAAACATACTCAAAATTATGTCTTGCATTATAAAAATATCCAACAGTATTGAAAGGATATAGGGATGCAAATTGGATCACCGAGATCAAATGAAGTAAAATCCACGAGCGGATATGTATTTACTCTTGGCGAAGGAGCAGTCTCTTGGAAATCTTTCAAAAAGACATGTATCGCTAGCTCTACAATGATCTCTGAGCTAGGTGCTCTAGATAAGGTCGGTGAATAAGTTGAAAGACTCTAGAATTTCTTGATAGATATTCTTTTTAGCCAAACCTTTGGTATCAATATGCATACACTTTGATAGTCAAGATGCAATAGGTAGGGCATGAAACATGATGTATAACAGAAAGTCTCGTCATATAATACGTAGACATAATACTGTTAGAAAACTACTCTCTAGTGGAATTATCACAATTGACTATGTAAAGTCAAAGGATAATGTGTCGGATCCACTTACAAAAGGCCTAACTAGAGAGAAAAGTGAAAGATCATCTAAGGGAATGGGTTTACGGCTTAGGACAAGTCATCATGGTGGTAACTCTACCTAGAAGATTGGAGATCCCAAGAGCTAGGTTCAAGGAGAAAAAAAAAGTTTTGACTGACGGTTCGGCATTGTCAACCAACTCAATCCATTATCATGATGAAGTCAATGCTCAAGAATAAGGAAACAACATTAAGGCTTGTTAATGAGTTAATAAAGCTTAAAGTTTTTAATGATTTGCTAAGTTTAGCAGATTTGACCAAATAGTGTATCTACGCGATAACACGATTAGAAATCACCTATGTGAGTGTGAAGTGTAAGTCGCTTCAAAGAGGATAATTGTCAAAATTCCATCTCTCTATACACTCATGAACCAAGAGGTGTTCGTAGCTGAATCGAACACAACTGTAAGAACCAGAAATGGTAAAGGGTTGATTGTGTGACATATGGTTGTCTAGGTATACACCAAAGCTTGACGGTTCAAAGAGTATATCCGACATACGTTTACTACAGAAAGTTCAAAAGGAAACCTACTTATCCAGATGCAATTAATTATTGCTTGTAAAGTACTCACACTTGTCCGTTTCTTTGTCTTGGAGTCATTCCCCATTCATGTGAGGGATTTGTTGGATTTTAAAAGGTGTGAATGGAAAATGAAGAGTTGCGACTTTTATGAAGAGTTGCGACTTTTATGAAGAGTTGTGACTTTTATGAAAAGTTACGACTTTTATGAAGAGTTGTGACTTTTATGAAGAGTTGTGACTTTTATGAAAAGTTGTGACTTTTATGAAAAGTTGAGACTTTTATGAAAAGATGAGACTTTTATGAAAGGTTGTGACCTTTCCGAAAGATTGCGACTTTCCCAAATGGTTGTGACCTTTCCGGTAAGGCACAGTAAGAACCTTTTCACACTACCCTTTGTTTTCTATAAATTGAGGGATTTCCTCTCATTTTTAAAAAACTAATTTTCTGGACTTCATCTACTACTACTATTGAATCTAGTATTCTAAGTGTACTTTACTGCCGTTGAGTGGTTCGCTGACACTGTGGTTTTAGGTACCGATGCACCGGTGAGTAAGATTGTTCTATCCTGGGAGGATATATTCCATTAACCTCGGGTACTTGAGGGGAATAATTTCCTTAAGGGGACACTGTGCATTCAGTGGGCTCGATTTTCTTTCTTTGAGAAAAATATTTTGTATATTGTTTCTAATCTGTTTCTGATTCTATTTTCTCTACTAGTTTTAATTTTCTAGTTTTGAAAATACTCTTTAAACTTTGTTGTTTCTTACCAAGTTCTTCAAAGTTTTGTTCTAAGTATCTTAGGAATACAACATGAACAACAGTATTGGTATGCACCAGAAGCTGCATTAATTTTTCATATGCTTCATGTTGAACTGATTTTCCAGATTCTAAATGCTATGCACTCAATTCACCACCTCTGTGTAAGGCCAAATATTATTGTTAGACTTCAATCAAAGTTCTAAAAGTGTTACCAGTTGCACTATGTTTATGCAACTTGTGCACCTTAGCAAGTCATTTTTGTGAAAAGATACCTCCAAGATGAGCACCCAAACCTTTATTAATCGATAAGAATTGTCAATTCTCATGTCAACTGATTATATATGATTGGTCAAATTATTATCACTATTACCAACTGTACCCTAGAAGGACAAAGATAAGATGTCTATGATATATGAAATAGCTCGAAGGTCGAGGAATAGTAAAATAATCAAATATAAAATGATAATATGCTTCAACAGCATAGATCTCGCCGTCTAAAGAGTGTAGCTGACTTGCACTATTTGTAACCATTATCCAAATGAGTAGACGCTATTACAAATAATAAAGTCCACTTCCTTTAATATTAAAAAATTTCAAGTAGTAATGATTTTCATAGTGACAGAGAGTAGCCAACATAAACTCATTTTTTCTTCTTAGATAAAAGTAGTTCTACATAAAGAAATTAATTAAACACACAATAAGCAAACAAAGGTAATGTAAAGCAAAATCTCATTTTTAATATGAAATATGTGATCAAAGAACAAAAACTTGTCTATTCTACATGACTTTTTACATGTTAGTTGTTACACATGATCTCTTTTGCAATTGAGATGTGAAAAGCAAAATGTGATAAGAGCATAAAATAATCAACAAAGACAAAGTGTTAATACCTTCAACTCAAGATATCAATAGCGTAAAATGCACATCGATCAGTTGACTTGATGCCTTCTGGAAAAAATAATTGGAGATGAAGCGAGACATTTAGGAGAACATGCTACATTTTAAAACAACAACAACTGAAAATTAATATCTCGGAGCAGAGTTCTCTTAGGGTTATTTACTCATAAATAAATCATCTCTTTCCACAGTCAAATGTCTCAATTCCAATTACCTTTGTAGCTTAAATACATTTTGGATAACAAATAAGAGCATAAAACAATCAACAAAGACAGAGTGTTAATACCTTCAACTCAAGAAATCGAAAGTGTAAAATACACAACGATTTGTCGACTTGATGCCTAACGGAAAAAAAAAATATGCGGTAGTTTTTAGTTTAAAATGTTTCTTCTTCGCTAATATTAAATCCATGTATTTAGAAAAAATTTACTAAGAATTTCAAGATTTACTTGGTGAAGAGTGTTAAATGAATTCGCATAGTCCCTTTCTTGTGTATCTTTAAAGAAAAGTGAAGCATTTACAATTAACCATGTATATTATGCTAAAGGCAAGGCACAATGAGAAATTGAAAAAGAACTGATGAAGTATTACATAGACCATACAAGTTGAAAGAGATATCCATCTAAAGTAACATCTTCTTCATACTTCAGAAAAATCTTTGCCTAAGTTTTCCAGGGACATGCCATGTTCCGTCATCTGACACAGCAACATGGGATCCTTTTATATTTAATGATACCTTTTTCATTTTCTAGAGGTGCATCTATGTCTTCTCAGTTTTCCACTACCGCATATGAAGAAGAACTCAAGGATCACAGTAAAGTTTCAGAATTGTTTGGTGCTTGAAAACTAAATATGACGTTTCAACACCATAACTATGTGTAAAATACTTTAAAATAATATAAAAGAACTGAAGAATTATATTACTCTCTATAATAATAAACCAAGAACATTTGTAAATACATGACAAGCAAAGATACAATCAAAAAGTTGAAGCTATATTAGGTTGTTTTAACAAATTGACTAAACAAGGTTTGATGGTTTCTCAGAAATGGAATATATTCTCACGATTTTTCTGAAAAATGGGAAGTCCAATCCTCACCTCACAATATGACTCGTCAATAGCACCATCAACCTTCATTACAGTGGTCGCATTTTTATTCTCACTGAAAGAAGAGGGGAAAATATGTCAAAGAGAAGAAAAATAAAAGCAAGAAAACTCATGCTTCTATTCAATTATTTCAGACATTTTATCAAACACCACCTGTGCATTAGTGTGGAAATCATGTACAAACATAACATGCATGTTAAAATATTTATAAGTCAAAAAGTTGTTTCACAATTTTGGGAATTAAATTAACAAAAAATAAACTAAAAAATGTTTTTTTTAAATATTTTTTTACAACATCCGCAACATTACTTTTTTGACAAATTCAATTTTTTTCTTTTCCTTTTGATTAACCTTTTTAGATTATTTTCCCTTTTTTTAATCTGTTTTTTTTAAAAAAAAATATCCTTGATAAATTTCTCTTATATAATTTCATTTCTTTGTATTTCTTCCAACATTATTTTTCGATTCTCACTTTTTCCTTATTTTCATTTTCATTTTTTTCAACTTTCCTTATTCAATTCCACCAAGAAAACATCAACAATTAGCATCGTACCTTAAAATAATCGAGTTAGCTTAACTTTAACTTTTTACTAATTTATGAAAAATGTCAAAAATCAATTCTCTTAATTAAGTTTTTCTTATTTTCATGATTCATGTTTTATATTAAAAATCTAAAAGTAACTTCATAATAATTTTGATTATATTTCACAGATAAGTGCATCCACAAACACACTTGAATGTTTTTGACAATTATTCTTGATGCTAACTTTTATTAATGATCTTGCTCTTATAATTTCATTGAAAAGTTTCAAATTAATTTTGCTATTTTATATGGGCAAACCACGTAAATCCCACTAGTTTAGGTCATAATTACTAGGATTCACAATAGTTTTAAATATTACTTATTGTACCATATTTATTCCTTTGGATACATTATCATTACTCGTCATATACATGTATCCGACGATTTTAAAAATCGAGATACATGCTTTATTTGTTTGAATTAAATGGTTGTAACTGATTTCCTTAATTAAAGGAGTAATTGAGGATTTTCAGAATATATGAACAATTAATTCTGAAATTTAATTTATCAAATCTCTTAATATAAGGCGGAAATCAAGGAGTGTATCTATGTTTAATTAATTTCATTTTATTACTCTTTTAAATAATTAATTTATTAATATCATTGATAAAAGACCAAAACATGTATATTTTGATTTTGTAATTTGATTAATTTCATTTTATTACACTTAAAATTATAAATTCATTAATTTGATGTATCTATTATCAATATATGATATATCCAACAAACTAAATACTTAGATACATGAGTGTACAGTTTCACATCTACATTTATATGTATCATGAACACGTACTATACAGTTGCACATATACATTTATATGTATCATGAACATGTACTAGCCTCTTAGATACATTAAAAAAAACTAATGGACTTTGATCAGATGGACACAAATACATACAATCAGGTGTATCATGAAGACATATTAATCTCTTATTCCATATGAATAAGTAGACTATGATACATGGGCGCACAAGTACATTCATATGTATCATAGAAGTATCGCATATTAATTTCATGTATTTGTTATATGTATCTAGTATTAGTTTTATGTATCTATTTTTGTGACCTAGTATAATTTCATATATCTATTTATATGTATCTAGTACTAATTTGATGTATCAAATATCAATTTCACATGTTATATCCAAAAACCTGTATCCATTACATGGTAAGTAGATATTTATATATATATATATATATCCAAAAACATGTGTCTCGTCCTCCTTCTTCTTTTAGTCAAACTTTTTACTCATATCCACTTGTTGGTAATACAGAACTATCAAGTATCAATTAGCGACACTGAAGGCGGAGAGATGATCGACGATGGTTTTTGCATTATATATATCCTCATACACGATGAAAGAAGTTCCATGCATATCCTTAGTTGTGCCAATATGAATCCGCCTTATAGCACCGTACTTGCCGAATAGTACATCTCCTCGCTTATGATGATGAACGGAAGGTTCTGAACGTATAGACCATGTCAACCTCCTGCAGTAGCTGAGTATTATCCTTTCGGACACTTAACGCCGCCATAGTTTCACCGGAATAAGAAAGAGTAAGTTTAGCCTCTTTTACTTAATAGTTTCACCGGAAGATGAGAAAAAATTAATTTTGATATTAAGAGGATGAAGGAAGGGAGAGAAATGGTGGAGGGGGTGGAGGACGTGGGGGAGTAGAGATACTGTTGGAGTAGGGGATTGACAGAGGAATGGTAGATGAGAGAAAAAAAAATATTAATTGCAATTGGACCATTAATTTTTGGTGTTCAAATATAAAGATAATTAATCAATCCTAGTTTTAAGGGATTTTTGTATCTAATTGTATCTTTTAAAATATATGATATAAATTGAAAGTGGTAATATATGTAATTGTTTGAAAGTAGATGTAATTTTAGTATATATGATAAGGATGTATGTCTAGTTAAGTAGTTTTTCCATTTTATATATCTTATTTCGTATCCTCCTTAGAAATAAAATTAACTACACAAAGTAGTGTTTGTTGATAGCTATTGCACTACCAAATTAAAGTAGAAAATAACTAAGCTCAAAATATTTTTTCCAAAAATATTATTTAATGTGACTTTAAGATGTCATAAACTTGAACATTAAGTAATTGGGGGTTATAAATGTATTAGATTTGGAAGTTGTAGATATTACTAATACTAATTAAGAATATAAGTTATGAAGATGAAGACATAAGTTATAAATCAAAATAAATAGATGGATGTGCTTATAGTTTTTAAAATTATAAATTATTACTTATTTTGTCTTTTTGGGTAAAACAATTTTTTTATTTTACCTAAACATTATAAAAGAAATTAAAAAATATTTTACCTTTAAAACACTAAAATTAAATTATTTCAAACAGGCTCTAAGTGGGATTTTTCTAGTTATGTAAAAATTATATTATAAAATCTTCATATAATTCGATATATAAAAACTTAAATAGTTGCAACTTGCAAGAACTTATAGTTTCAAATGAACCATCTCGGATAATAAAATAAATTATAATTTAAATGTCATACCTTACTGAACAACCCATTGCCATCTATTAAATTTGCTTTTGCAAATATCTACTTTAAACTTTTCCACAATAAAATATGAAAATACCAACAAAAATAATACACTTAAATCAGTTATCTCACAGGAGATTCAATATTTTTTCAAGTAAATTTCATGCGAGAAAAAGTGTCTTACTCAAAAAAATATGTGTTTGATAGACTGAATAAGATTCCAATTGATATGAACTTATACAAATACATATAGAGGAAGAGTGGAAGACCATACAATTTCATGAATTTTCATAGCTCACATATCCTTTCCATATCATGTCACCTGTTTCATGAAAATCTTCAAACTACAAATTTCATAAATTCATATGTTTTCTTCGTATTTTCTGGACGCATGCCTATAACCAAATCAAATAAATACCGAAAGCTCAAAATAATATTATGATCGAAAAGAAAAAAAAGAAAAAAGATTTAAATTGACATTATTTTTTCATCTCTCCGTAAAATTTCAAAGTAGCAAGGTCTAACAAAATTATGTAATACTTGTACCTTTCTTTTAGTTGAATCATCTCAGTTTACATTTACACAAATTTGATTCCGAATACTTATGCACAAGGTGTGAAAGAATGTGTTTAACATCCCCGCTTTGAGATCACTTACTTGAGGCTTTATAAGATCCCGAGTACTTGAGCACAAGGTGTGAAAGGATGTGTTTAACTTCCCCACCTTGAGATCACTAATTTGAGGCTTTATAAGATCCCGAATACTTGAGCACAAGGTGTGACAAGATGTGTTTAACGTTCCTGCCTTGAGATCACTAATTTTAGGCTTTATAAGGTACCCAATACTTGAGCACAAGATGTGAAAGAATGTGTTTAACATCCCCGCCTTGAGATCACTCATTTGAGACTTTATAAGATCCTGAATACTAAATCATAAGGTGTGGAAGGCCAAACTTTATCGACTTTAAGGTATAAAAATTTAAGATCTTTTTATGGATAAATTCATGGAAATGCCAGCTTAAGGTGCAAAGGGACAAATATTGTCTACCTTAAGACATGAAAGTTTAAAGATTAAATTCGTGGAAATGCCATCTTAAGGTACAAAGGGACAAATCTTATCCACCTTAAGGCATTAAAATTTAAAGATCCTGTAACATCCCGCCTTAGAAAGAGCTAAATTTAGAAAGAACTAATTTGGAAAAAGCTAATTTGTGAGTTTTGGGTCAACTTCAAATAACCATAACTTTCAGTACAGGATGAGTTAGGTGGACCATAAGATATTAAATGAAAGGTCTTGGAATCCTCTTTACAACGCCACCGAGTTTGCTAAATTTTGAGTTCGGATGAGGGAGATATGCCCGTTTGAAGTCAGCATGTCTAGTTAAGGAAATTTACCCGAATTAATGAAGGGTCTTTTGGTCTTTTCCTTACCGCATCAGTTTTAAACATTTTTGATAATATTTTAGGGGTCCTAACTGATTTGGGTCAGTTTTCATAATTCCAAAATACGCTTAGGGTTTAGAGAGAAGTTCAAGAAGAGGAAAAAGGAGAAAAGATTAAGGCGTTCAAGATTTTCTTGCATTCGTCAAGAGATTTCGCCAAGGATTCGATCCTAACGAGGTATGTAAGTTTTCATAGTGATGGGTTCATTCACCCACACGCCAATAATGAGTTTCTTTTATGATTTTCGTCCATAAGATTGGGTATATTGAGTTATTGATGAGTTCTTGATGAGTTTCTTGAAGTTTCGTTCTTAAATCTTTAATAATGGGTTGCAATAAGTTCTTGAGATGAATGTTATGAGTTTGAGTATTGTTTTTTAGTTGATTTTTGTGTACTTATGTTGGGTATTCGAACCTAAGAGAGTTTGGAAGAAACCATTCGATTCTAGGTGAATTAGAGTAAAAAATCGAAGAGGAAATTCATCTGGTTTTCTGGATGGGGCCTGGGGCGACGCGCCACCGATGCACCAGAAGTGCACCAGAAATGGTGCTCTGTAGTTTAGGGGTTGGCGCCCCACGCCACTCAGTGCGCCAAAGTCGTCTACCCCCGTCGTTTGACCCGTCTGAGTTCTTTTAAAGTGTACCTTTACTCCTTTCTGATTCTAACTACTCTAAACTACATCTAAACATAGAGAGATGCTTCATAACATGAATCATAACCCTTGAATTCATAATTCAAATTCAAGGTAGACTTAAGAGTAAAGTCTTGAGAGTTCTTTCGAGTCATTTTGAAAAGTCTTTTACAACCTTTTAAAACTTGTTTTAAGACTTGAGTACTTGAGTTTGAGGATGAGGAGAGTTGAGTTTCATTTTTCAAAATGAATATATGGGAACTAAGTATTCCCAAGAGTAAATGTTTTCACATTTAAAAAGAGAGGAAACATCGATTTCCAAATGAGTTCATGAGGAGTTTTCTAGTATAATCTCTTTTTAGAGAACCTTTTGAGTAATAATCTCAAAGATTGAGGATGAGGAAATGTTTTTAAACATATGAGCTAAGTTATATTTTAAGAGTAGTATTGAGCACCGATATGGGGACGAGTTCATACAACTCAAAGTCCTCATAAACCATGTAGCCAACGTGAGTAGAAAGGGTAATACTTTTTAGATGATTCCTTATTACTTTTTAAGCATAGCTTATTGGATCCACTTAGTTGAGGATGTCTTATACTCCGGCAAGGTATAGGACAGTTCTGGCAGCGTGGACGAGACGTTGTATCATCACATAGCTCATAGTGATGGTTTTCGGTTAGAGAATCTCCCATATTGAGTTATTTTGTATCTTTATATACAAACTAAGTTATTATTGTATTTATAAATACATTGAGTTGTAACCTACTGTGTTAAATGCTTTATATAAACTGCATCTTTATTGTTGTTTTTATACTGCATTGAGTTGAGTATCCATGAGTTGAGGTTGAGTTGAGGTGAGTTGAGGATTTCTTTCCAAGTTCAAGCTTTTATGTTATGTTCAGTGTTCCCCTTACATGCTCTTACATTCAATGTACATATGTCATTTGGCCTGCATCGTTTCATGATGCAGATACAGGAAATCAGGGTCATCAACAGGTTCTTCGTTGATACCACTTGCAGTTCCAGAGTTGGTTGGTGAGCCTCCTTGCTTTCGGAGGATCCCTTAGTTATTATTTTAGTTTTGTTAGGATGATTAAGGGTCTTGTCCCGACATCCCTCATAGTATTAGAGGCTTCATAGATAGACAGTAGTATTTGAGTCATTCTTTCATTTTCACTTGTTAATGTTTTAAAGACTATGAGTTGAACACTTATGTTAATTTGAGTATTTTGAGTTAACTAATTTATTTATGAGTTGAGTTGTTTATGTGATTCTATTTCACTTGAGTAAGTTTTTGCTGAGAGTTGAGCTAGGCCAAGGGTTCGCTAGGGGCCAGTAATGGTTCTCGACTACCGGCCACGTCCAGGGTGTAGGCTCGGGACGTGATAAACTTGGTATCAGAGCACAGAGTTCAAGAGTCCTAGGGTGTCTATGAAGCCGTGTGTGTAGAGTCCTAGTTATCGGTGTGAAGCGCGCCACATCTATAATTAGGAGGCTGTGACATTTAGGAACTATCTCACTTCTTTCTTACTCTTTTCGTGTAATAGAGTTCAACTCTATAAAAGTTTCCTTCTAATTCGTGCTTGCACGTATCTTTCAGATCATGCCTCCACAAAGAGTTGTCTGAAGCCATCCTATTAGGAGGAATGTTGATCCTCAGGATCAAGGGGTCCCCAATGCACCGAAAGTGCAACCCCAAGTAGAGGTCACTAATGCTGAGCTCCGGGATGCTATCCGGATATTGAGTCATGTTGTGACCAACCAAGCTGGGCAACAAAGAGGGAGTCGACAGGATGTGGCTGATACATCTAGGATCTGTGAATTCTTGAGGATGAATCCTCTAGACTTCACCGGTTCAAGTGTCACTAAGGATCCGAAAAACTTTGTGGAGGAGTTGCAGAAGGTGGTTGAGGTTCTGCATGTTACTGATGTTGAGTGTGTGGAACTAGCTGCATACCAATTGAAGGGTGTTGCTAGAATCTAGTTTGACCAATGGAAGAAGAGTAGAGCGGAAGGAGGACCAATTGTGAGTTGGGTTGTGTTCAAAGGTGCCTTTATGGGGTGTTTCTTTCCCCGTGAACAGAGAGAGGCAAAGGTAAGAGAATTCCTTACTCTTAAGCAGGAATCCATGAGTGTGCATGAGTACAGCCTTAAGTTCACTAAACTTCACGTTATGCTCCGGAGATGGTTGCTGATATGAGGAGCAGGATGAGCTTGTTTGTGTCTGGGTTGTCTCGTCTGTCAAGCAAGGAGGGTAAGGCTGCGATGTTGATTGGGGACATGGACATAGCAAGGCTGATGATCCATATGCAATAGGTTGAGAAAGATAAGTTGAGGGATAGAGAAGAGTTCTGAAACAAGAAGGCTAAGACAACAGGAAATAAGTTCCTGCAGCAGAAGAGTAATGCAAACCGGTCATCCTTTCAACAAAAGCCAAATGGACCTGCTCCATCATCTGCTAGTGCACCTGCACCAAATAATAGAGGTGAGTTCAGGAATCATAATTCTCAAAACTTTCAGAGCTAGACCTGCACAATCTCAAGGTAGTGTGGCATAAGGAGGTAATTGGAATCCTGCAATTGCTAAGTGTGGTAGGAACCACACAGGAGCGTGTCGCGATGGCTCCACTGGTTACTTCAAGTGTGGTCAGACAGGTCACTTCATGAGAGAGTGCCCTAAGAAAAGGCAGGGAAATGTTAATGGAGGCAATAAAGCCCAATCTTCTTCAGCGGCTCCGCCAGACAGAGCTACACCTAGAGGAGCTACTTCAGGGACAGGCGGAGCAGCGAACCGTCTGTATACTATCACCAGTCTTCAAGAGAAAGATAATTCACCAGATGTTGTCACTGGTAAGATCAAAGTTTTTACTTTTGATGTATATGCATTGCTAGATCCAGGTGCGAGTCTATCTTTTGTGACTCCATATATTGCTAAGAGGTTTGATATGATTCCCAAACAACTTCTTGAGCCCTTCAGTATTTCCACACCTATTGGTGAGTCTATTCTAGCTGAGAGAGTTTATCGTGATTGTACAATTTTTGTCAATCACAAGGACACCATGGCTGACTTAGTCAAGTTAGATATGGTAGACTTTGATGTTATTCTAGGTATGGACTGGCTTCATACCTGTTATGCCTCAGTTGATTGTAGAACCCGAGTAGTTAAGTTCTAGTTTCCTAATGATCCAGTTATTGAGTGGAGGAGTAGTTCAGAAGTGGTTAAGGGTCGTTTTATTTCGTACCTTAAGGCGAGAGAGTTAGTTTCCAAGGGGTGCATCTATCACTTAGTCCGAGTTAATGAATCTAGTGTTGAGACACAACCTATTCAGTCAGTTCCAGTTGTGAGTGAGTTTCCAGAGGTCTTTCCAGATGATCTTCCCGGAGTCCCTCCTGAGAGATAAATAGACCTCGGTATAGATATTCTTTCTGATACTTGTCCTATCTCTATTCCGCCATATAGAATGGCTCCCGTTGAGTTGAAAGAGTTAAAAGAGCAGTTGAAAGACCTTCTTGAGAAAGATTTCATTCGACCAAGTGTCGCACGTTGGGGTGCTCCGGTCTTATATGTGAGGAAGAAAGATGGTTCTCTTAGGATGTGTATTGATTACCGCCAATTAAACAAGGTTAGTATAAAGAATAAGTATCATCTTCTGAGAAATGATGATTTGTTTGATCAACTTCAGGGTGCTACTTGTTTTTCTAAGATAGCCCTCAGATCTGGCTATCATCAGTTGAGTTTAAGAGAAAGTGATATCCCTAAGACAACATTCAGGACCCGTTATGGTCATTATTAGTTTCTAGTCATGTCCTTTGGTTTGAGTAATGCTCCGGCATCATTCATGGACCTTATGAATAGAGTGTTTAAGCCTTATCTTGACATGTTTGTTATCGTTTTCATTGATGACATTCTGATTTATTCGAGGAATGAGGAGGACCATGCTAGTCATCTCAGAGTAATTCTCCAAACTCTCAAAGATAGAGAGTTGTATGTGAAATTTTCCAAGTGTGAGTTTTGGCTTGAGTCAGTGGCGTTCTTAGGCCATATTGTTTCTGGTGATGGGATTCGAGTTGACACTCAATAAATTGAGGCAGTGCATGCCTAGACCCACATCTCCAACTGATATTAGGAGTTTTTTGGGATTGGCTGGTTATTATAGAAGGTTTGTCGAGGGGTTTTTGTCTATTTCATCCCCGTTGACAAAGTTGACTCAGAAGACAGCAAAGTTTCAATGGTCTGAAGCTTGTGAGAAAAGCTTTCAGGAATTGAAAACTAGGTTGACTACTACCCAATGTTGACCTTACCAGAAGGTACACAAGGTTTTGTTGTGTATTGTGATGCGTCCAGAGTTGGACTGGGTTGTGTATTGATGCAGAATGACAAGGTTATAGCTTATGCCTCCACACAAATTAAGATTCACGAGAGGAATTACCCAACCCATGATCTACAATTGGTTGTTGTAGTGTTTGCTTTGAAAATATGGCGTCACTATCTTTATGGTGTTCATGTTGATGTGTTCACCGATCACAAGAGTCTTAAGTATGTATTCAGTCAGAAAGAGCTTAATCTCAGACAGAGAAGGTGGTTGGAGTTACTCAATGATTATGACATGAGTATTCTCTATCACCCGGGTAAGGCTAATATTGTTGTTGATGCTTTGAGCAGGTTATCTATGGGTAGTACTTCCCACAATGAAGTAGGAGTAGTGGTGATGAATGGGGTTGAATCATCACTAGTGTCCGAAGTGAAAGAGAAACAAGACCAAGACCTTGTTTTGCTTGAATTGAAGGCAAATGTTCATAAGCAAAAAATGATGACTTTTGAACAAGGGGGAGATGGTGTATTGAGGTATCAAGGTAGATTGTGTGTACTAAAGGTGGATGAACTCCATGAGAGGATCATGGAGGAAGCTCATAGCTCCATATACTCTATCCATCCGGGCTCCATAAAGATGTATCGTGACTTGAGAGAAGTCTATTGGTAGAGTAGTATGAAGAGGTGTATTGCAGAGTTCGTCGCTAAGTGCCCGAATTTCCAACAAGTCAAGGTAGAGCACCAGAGGCCGGATGGTATGGCTCAAAACATAGAACTTCCGGAATGGAAGTGGGAGATGATCAATATGAATTTCATTATTGGTTTACCACGGTCTCGTAGGCAGCATGATTCGATTTGGGTGATTGTAGATCGGATGACTAAATCAGCCCATTTCTTGCCAGTAAAGACTACCTATTCAACAGAGGATTATGCCAAGTTATATATTTAAGAGGTAGTCAGACTTCTTAGAGTTCTGGTGTACATCATTTCATATAGAGGTGCGCAATTCACAGCACAATTCTGGAAGTCTTTCAAGAAAGGTTTGGGTTCGAAGGAAAACTTGAGTACTGCTTTCCATCCTTGATGGTCAATAGAGCGTACAATTCAGACTTTAGAGGATATATTGAGGCCGTGTGTGATCAATTTCAAGGGTAATTGGGATGATCACTTATCTCTCATTGTGTTTGCTTACAACAACAGTTATCACTCTAGCATCCAGATGGCTCCTTATGAGGCCCTTTATGGGAGAAGATATAAATCTCCTATTGGATGGTTTGAGGTTGGTTAAGCTGGGTTGATAGGGTCGTATTTGGTTCATCAAGCTATGGAGAAAGTGAAGATCATTCAAGAAAGGTTGAAAACAGTGCAAAGTCGTCAGAAATCCTATACTGATGTTAGGAGAAGAGACTTGGAGTTTGAGGTAGATAATTGGGTGTATTGAAAATGTCACCCATGAAGGGTGTTATGACGTTTGGAAAGAAAGGGAAACTTAGTCCCGGTATATTGGTCCTTACAGGATATACAAGAGGATTGACAATGTAGCCTATGAGTTGGAGCTACCGCTAGAGTTAGCAGTAGTCCATCCGGTATTCCACTTTTCAATGTTGAAGAAGTGTATGGGCGATCCTTCACTTATTATACCGACTGAAGATATTGGTATTAAGGACAACCTATCTTATGAGGAGATTCCCGTTCAGATACTTGATCGTCAGGTTCACAAGTTGAGAACCAAAGAGGTAGCATCAGTCAAGGTCTTATGGAGGAATCAGTTTGTTGAGGAAGCTACCTGGGAGACTGGGGAAGATATGAAGAAGAAATACCCACATCTCTTTGAGTCCAGAGAAATTCCAAACCAAGGTACTAATTCTTTTCTTGGTACTCTTTAAGTTGTAATGTTGTGTTAATTTGCATGTTGGTGTTTGAGCTGGGTTTTAGATATTACCACCCTTAGTCTACGTAGAGTAATCTCATCGAGGACGAATGTTCCCAAGAAGGAGATATTGTAACATCCCGCCTTAGAAAGAGCTAAATTTAAAAAGAACTAATTTGGAAAGAGCTAATTTGAAATTTGTTCAAGTTAAGTTTAAGTTGTGAGTTTTGGGTCAACTTCAAACGACCATAACTTTCAGTACATGATGAGTTAAGTGGCCTATAAGATATCAAATTAAAGGTATTGGAATCCTCTTTCCAACGACACCAAGTTTGCTAAATTTTGAGTTCGGATGAGGAAGATATCCCCATTTGAAGTCAGTCTGTCCAGTTAAGGAAATTTACCCAAATTAATGAGGGGTATTTTGGTCTTTTCCTTACCCCATCATCTTTGAACATTTTTGGTAATATTTTAGGGGTCTAAACTGATTTGGGTCGGTTTTCATAACTCCAAAATACGCTTAGGGTTTACAGAGAAGTTCAAGAAGAGGAAAAGGGAGAAAAGACTAAGGCGTTCAAGATTTTCTTGCATTCGTCAAGAGATTTCGCCAAGGATTCGATCCTAACGAGGTATGTAAGTTTTCATACTGATGGGTTCATTCACCCACACGTCAATCATGAGTTTATTTTATGAATTTCATCCATAAGATTGGGTATATTGAGTTTTTTGATTAGTTCTTGATTAGTTTCTTGAAGTTTCGTTCTTAAATCTTTAATGATGGGTTTCAATGAGTTCTTGAGATGAATGTTATGAGTTTCAGGGTTGTTTTTAGTAGATTTTTGTGTACTTATGTTGGGTATTTGAATCTAAGAGAGTTTAGAAGAAACCATTCGATTCTAGGTGAATTAGAGTAAAAAATCGAAGAGGAAAATTCATCAGGTTTTCTGGGCGAGGCCTGGGGCGACGCACCATCGATGCACCAGCAGTGCGCCAAAAAATGGTGCTCTGTAATTTAGGGGTTGGCGCTCCACGCCACTCAGTGCGCCAGGGTCACCTGCCCCCGTCATTTTTTCGTCATTTGACCCGTCTGAGTTCTTTTAAAGTGCATCTTTACTCCTTTCTGATTCTAACTACTCTAAACTACATCTAAACATCGAGAGATCCTTCATAACATGAATCATATCCCTTGAATTCATAATTCAAATTTAAGGTAGAGTTAAGAGTAAATTCTTGAGAGTTCTTTCGAGTCATTTTGAGAAGTCTTTTACAACCTTTTAAAACTTGTTATAAAACTTGAGTACTTGAGTTTGATGATGAGGAGAGTTGATTTTCATTTTTCAAAATGAATATATGGGAACTAAGTATTCTCAAGAGTAAATGTTTTCACATTTAAGAAGAGAGGAAACATCAATTTCCAAATGAGTTCATGAGGAGTTTTTGAGTATAATCTCTTTTAAGAGAACCTTTTGAGTAATAATCTCAAAGCTTGAGGATGAGGAAATGTTTTTAAACATATGAGCTAAGTTATATTTTAAGAGTAGTATTGAGCACCGATATGGGGACGAGTTCATACAACTCAAAGTCCTCATAAACCATGTAGCCAATGTGGGTATAAAGGGTTATAATTTTTAGATGATTCCTTATTGCTTTTTAAGCATAGCTTAGTGGATCCACTTAGTTGATGATGTCTTATACTCCGGCAAGGTATAGGACAGTTTTGGCAGTATGGGCGAGACGTTGTATTATCACATAGCTCATAGTGATGGTTGTCGGTTAGAGAATCTCCCAAATTGAGTTATTTTGTATCTTTATATACAAACTGAGTTATTATTGTATTTTTAAATACATTGAGTTGTTACCTATTGTTTTAAATGCTTTATATAAACTGCATCTTTATTTTTGTTTTTATACTGCATTGAGTTGAGTATCCATGAGTAGAGTTGAGGTGAGTATGTTTCCTTCTTTCCAAGTTCAAGCTTTTATGATATGTTCGATGTTCCCCTTACATGCTCTTACATTCAATGTACATATGTCATTTGGCCTGTATCGTTTCATGATGCAGATACAAGAGATCAGGGTCATCAATAGGTGCTTCGTTGATACCACTTGCAGTTCCAGAGTTGTTTGGTGAGCCTCCTTGCTTCCGGAGGATCCCTTAGTTTTTATTTTAGTTTTGTTAGGATGATCAGGGGTCTTGTCCCGACATCCCTCATAGTATTAAAGGCTTCATAGATAGACAGTAGTATTTGAGTCTTTCTTTCATTTTCCTTGTTAATGTTTTAAAGACTGTGAGTTGAACACTTATGTTCATTTGAGTATTTTGAGTTAACTACTTTATTTATGAGTTGAGTTGTTTATGTGATTATATTTCACTTGAGTAAGTCTTCCGCTGAGATTTGAGCCAGGCCAAGGGTTCGCTCGGGGTCAACAATGGTTCTCGAGTGCCGGCCACGTCCAGGGTGTAGGTTCGGGGCGTGACAGATCCACTTAAGGATAAATTCATGAAAAGACCAGCTTAAGGTACAAAGGAACAAATCTTGTCCACCTTAAGGCATGGCAATTTAAAGATCCTTTCAAGGATAAATCTGTGACAATGTCAGCTTAAGATGCAAAGGGACAAATCTCATCCACCTTAAGGCATGAGAATTGAAAGATCCATTTAAGGATAAATCCGTGAAAGACCAGCTTAAGATGCAAAGGGACAAATCTTGTCCACCTTAAGGCATGGAAATTTAAAGATCACTTAAGGATAAATTCGTGAAAAGACCATCTTAAGGTGCAAAGGGACAAATCGTGTCTACCTTAAGGCATGGAAATTTAAATATCCTTCCAAGGATAAATCCGTGAAAAGGATAGCTTAAGGTACAAAGAGACAAATCGTGTCTACCTTAAGGTATGAGAATTTAAAATTCCATTTAAGGATAAATCCGTGAAAAGACAAGCTTAAGGCGCAAATGGACAATTTTTTCCACCTTATGACATTAGAATTTAAAGTTGTTTTAAGAATAAATCCGTGAAAAGGTCAACTTAAGGTGCAAGGGGACAATTTTGTTCACCTGAAGGCATGGAAATCTAACCACTTGCATATTTTGAGGATTTGAAGACTTCAACTTGCAGACTTGACAAATTTGAAGACTTTAACTTGCATATTTGGAGAATTTGAAGACTTCAACTTGTATACTTGAAGGATTTAAAGACTTCAACTAGCATACTTGAAGGATTTGAAGACTTCTACTTGGCAACTTGAAGAATTTGAAGACTTCAAGTTACATACTTGGAGGATTTGGAGACTTCAAAATGCAATGTTGAAGAATTTGAAGACTTCAACTTGTATACTTGGAAGATTTGAAGATTTCAACTATATAATCAAAGAAGTTCATATTTTATAAGGGTTTGCCTGCTCCCTTAACCCATCAATACTTCGTGCAAGTCTGAAGTTTGATGAAACAACAACAAAATAATTATAGCCTTGATTTTCATATGACAGATCAAGTGGGAACATATGGTTTTTTGACACTCATGTAACTGAACTTAGAATATAATTCTAAGCGCCTACGTACCTGGGTGAAAATGATCAAGTCACAACGTAATTTTGAGAGAGTATTTTTTTGTGTTTGTTGGTGTGCCGTACACAGTTTATACCCTTGCGGGCCAGAAGTGACATGCAGTTTAGGCTCATGCGATGAGGAGCATTAAAACTTGCAATTTAGGCCCATGCAATGAGGAGCATTGTAACTTGTAGTTTAAGCTCATGCGTTAAGGAACATCTAGATATACATTGACTCTTCAAAGTCATCTTTGGATGCGGACTTGCCCCCACTTTTGAGTTCATCTCTATCTTCATCTTCATGAGGTCCATAGACAGGAGAGCGATGATCTTCTCTTAAAGTCATGCTTAATTATATGTCATGCGCACGGGTTGTCAACTCTTCGAATGCATTGAGCTTTAATCCTTGCAAGATGTAGTGAAGACCCCAATTCATGCCTTGGATGCACATTTCAATGCTAGAAGTTTCACTAAGGCGATCTTTGCAGTTGAGGCTCAAACTTCTCCAATGATTGATAAAGTCAACAACAAACTCATCTTCACCTTGACGAGTCTTTGTAAGTTCAATCATATTAACGACACGTCTTGTGCTATAGAAACGATTGAAGAACTCTTACTCTAACTGATCCCAACAATTTATTGAATTAGGTTCGAGATCTCTGTACCAATCAAAGGCATTTTCTTTGAGTGATCGAACGAACTCTTTAACGAGATAATCACCATACATTCCAGCATCATTGCAAGTCTCGATAAAGTGCGCTATATGTTTTTTGGGATTTCCTTATCCATCAAATTGGGAAAGCTTAGGAGATTGATAGCCGTCAGACATTTTCAAGTTATCAATCCTTTGTGTATCTGGTTTTGCATGTGGGAGAAAATTTGGATGAAGACTCTTATTTGACTTCGATAGCCTCTATGATAAAGTGCTTCAATTGATCAATGAGAATCAAATCTTCAGTGGAGAGATGAATCTCTTTGATCTTTTTTTGCTTTATGAAAGACTCTCCTTCAACTTGAATTTTATGAAGCTTCAAAGGTGCTTGACTCGATCTTCTCTCAATCATTTTATCCATCTTATTTGTTAGCTTGGAAAGCTTAGCAGCTTGTTCGTGTGCGCACTTTGTCAAACCTTCAATTGCTTTAGTCAATCTTGCTAGTTGTTCTTCCATAGTGGAAGCCAAGCTCAATCCGTCTCAACCTAATCAATTTCAACCCATTAAAAATTCGGTTGATATGTAACCCAAATTGAATTTTAAGATATCTTGTCAAAATATTTTTTAAAAACATTTTATTTTATTTTATATGTTATTTATAGTTATAAAATAAAATAAAATTATTAGGTACTAAAAAATTATAAAATAACAAATAAATCTATTAAAACTTAATAAAAATTGGGTGGATTGAATTATGACCTGTTACCAACTCATTACCTAACCCGTTTTGACCCAACCATTTTGGCCCAAACAAATTTAGATTGAATTGAATTTTGACCAATTTTAACCAATCCAAATTTAACCAAACCTATCCAATTGCCACTCCTAACCATCCATCCTCTCATGGCGGGAAAATAAAGCCCGAATCTAACTACAAAACCCTCAGAATTCACTCCCTTATTTCCTTCTCTTAAGACTATCGAAGAATCGAAGGCAAAAGGTATGAAATTCATATTTGGTATTTTGTATATCTCAACTTGTATCCCTCAGAATTTTGTATTTTCCCCAAAACTCAGTTTCAGAAATTCGAATTAACTGAAATTATTGCTAATTTTTCATTACAGTATGTCTAGTTCTGGGGAAGATTTTTCTCAATTTGGTATTTCCGTAGAGGAGAAAGACAAGCTTGTAGCAGAGGTGATTCGGTATGTATTATTCAAGACTGAACAGAGTTCAGGTTGCCCAATAAAGAGGGAGGAGCTAACCCAATTGATCACTGGCAAAAATTATCGTCAAAGAAATCTCCCTGCTTTTGTTATAAATGAGGCAAAGTTGAAACTTTCCTCTATTTTTGGCTTTGAAATGAGGGAACTTCAACGCTCTCGCTCTTCCGCTCCTCAAAACCCTCGTTCATCTCAGCAAGGTTTTCTTTAAACTAAATAATCTTCTTTTATTTCAAAATTTTAGTTGGATTAGAACTCCCAATAATTATGTGTACTGTAGGGCGGTTTCGTGTTGTCTTTTTTGGTGGATTAGGAATAGCTTGGTGGTAATTCGCCTCCCCAGATATTTAGGGAAAAGGCCTTCCTCAAGTATAGTCCGCAGTAGCACCCAAAGTTGTGGCCTAGTGGTCCATGAAGTGGTTGAGAGACGTGAGGTCTTAGGTTCAAATCCCTGAAACAAAAAAAACACTAGGTGATTCTTTCTATCTGTTCTAGCCAGTGGCGGACCCAGGATTTTCGTTCAGGGTTTCGAAAAATAAAAGTATAAACGTGTAAATAAGCACGTTTTTTAAACAAAAAAAATAATAATAAAATAAAACGCTATCATAGGGATTCGAACTGGAGACATGAAGCTTAATTTCAAGGGGACTTGCCACTGCGCCATCAGTTTCTCCTTGTTATTGAGGGGGTTCAAAATATATATATCTACAAAAATACAGAAAATTTACCTTATATATACTGTGTAATTTTTTGCCGAGGGGGTTCGGGTGAACCCTGTGGAACCCACGTGGGTCCGCCCTTGGTTCTAGCCTTGGTGGATAGAGTTATCTGGTGGCATTGGTGGTAGGTTGTAGGTATCCCGTGGAATTAGTTTGCTAGCCCTGACACCACAGTTGTTAAAAAAAATGGATACAGCCTGCAATACAGAATTTTGCTCCCATATTTTTCTTTCTATTTTTAGTTTTGGAGTAGATAGAGAAGATTTGATCCATTCCTGAGCTTCTACTGGATGTCATAGGAGGGCATTCAGACTTCAAGAAGAAAAAAGTAGAGCCTCTTCTTGACTTGCAAAACATTAGCCAGGTAAAGGAGGATGGTTTGCACTAGGTTAATGGACAATGTAAAAATAGAAACTACTATTAGGTTACTCAAAATGCACCCATCTAGGAAGGGAATACATTGCATCCATGTGTTGTGTGAAATGAGGGTTTTAAAATAGCAGAACAGATCCCGTAAATTCATTAGAACGTCAACTAGTTTAGGATTATGGTTTAGTTGAATGTTGATTGTACTGAGTAACTAAAATCTTGCAGTGTTGAATATTTCTTTAGGTAGTTGATTTATTTATCCAAAAAAGAAAAAAATAAATAATCTGTAGGCATACCATTCAAAACTCCTCTTGCATTCCATCTGAATATCTTTTTGAGTAATTTTAGTTTTCATACAAGTTTTTAAAAAACTCAAGAAATACAAATCATCAAAAATTTAGACGTGTTTCTTAGAAGTAGCAAACCAACAAGGTCTGCAAGGCTGATCTTGAGTTTGCTGCCTTGATTTTAGCAACACCATTTCCACTAAGATCTTTTGTGATCTGTAGCTCTTTAAACATTTTTATAAGCTTCCTCAAGCTTAAATCTTTCAAAGATTGTTTATTGCCATTGCCAGCAGTGCATATACTCCAAGATGAGAATATTTCAAACTGACTCAACTTTTTGGTTAGATACTGTGAATCTAAGGCAGCATGAAAAATCCAGCTACTGACCAAAAATTGAGGAGGAACATCAATGCAACAACACACTCTTTAGGAGACAAGATTATATGATACTGATGTAAAAGTCTGGTCTGAGAAGTCACTTCAGTTTCTAGTGCTCTTTCTTCTTCTCTTTTCTTTTATATGGTAGACCCTGCTCCTTAAACCCCACTTGGATAACCAGCGTCTTTTCCAACTCCCCCCTTGATGAGGCCCCTGTCATGGTTGGAGATAGAGAGTCCTTTTCACTAGACTATCCTCTTTTGTCAGTTGCTAGTGCTTACTTATGGAAACCTATGTGAGATTGTTTGCTAAGGGGCATCTCAGCATTCCTTGTATAAAACAGAATTAGAAATTTCCTCTCTGTTTAGGTATTCATGTCTTATATTGTCTGAAGCTTACGATCTAAATTTCGTCATGGCTACCCATAGGATTGAGTTAAAAATTTATTTCTGCACTTAATATTTTATAGCCATAAAAGTCCAGCTAAGTTGACAGAAAACAACATTCACAGGGCAGCTGGCTTTCCAGGTCCTCCCAATAATGTCCTGAGACGGTCTTTTTAAAACGAATTATCCACTTCCCACCATGGCAATTAGCAGCATCCTTCACAGACAAATATAATCAGGAAATTAACTCAGGTAAGAGATATATAGTTAAGGACTTTACCAAAATTGAAGACACAGAAAAGCAATAGTTAGCATGAGCACCAAAACTAACCTCCCATAAAGGATGGATACCCTCCTTGAAAAGATGCAAATCAGTTGGGCTGGGCAATGCTGATGTACGAGCCAAGTGGCAGTAGCAAACCCAAAAAGCTTCAACCTCTGGATGATGAACACATAATAGATTAAAAAGGCAGTCAAATTCACGTAATGCCAAAGACCAGAAATAAATTGACTTACGGTACTAAAATCAACAATTTTCTTTATATTGTCCTCGTACGATGTTTGTGTTCGAACCCCAAAATGAATATACCAGAAAACAAACTTATTCTGATTATGGCGATGAAGCTAAGTGAGTACCAGAAGCACAATTCATAAAAGAAAAAAGAAAGCAAAAGATAAAAAGTAAACATGGCTAGAAAATAATACTGTGCTTATGGAACTACGAAGTCGTGTCCCTAGCATATTTTTTTTTTATAAATAATACGCTGCAAGCATATCCTAGTCATCATATGTGCATGCTCCTAGACATATCTGCAATTCTAAAATCCTCCTGGCCTGACTGGCACAGTGAACATGTTTGTTTTGGCCATCTCCAAAGAAGAAATGCAGAAAATTGCAGGCACATCACAAATGTAACTACCGATGTGGGTGTTGATTGTTAAAAAAATAGTAGCCTTGGTTTTCTTTCGCATGAACCAAGTTTTCCTTTTTATCTGTAACAAGTATCTGCCTTATGTTTGTCACTGCTGATGGATTCTTAAGTGGTGTCTTGCTTGAAGACTTCTTCACTGGTGTCAGGCAGCTTGTCTGAGTGATATGTTCTGGCTTCTTCTTGCCAAGGCTGAAGGATTTTGCATAGTATTCAGTTCCCCAGTGAAGAATATGTATGGGGCAGCATTAGGAATGAGATACGCCAAGGGACGAAGAGCATGAGCAACACCATCCACATTAGCCTCATCATGATCAATTACTGATTGTTCTCTCCAACAACTTCTATATTAGTGTCTGAAACATGTAAACACTGGTGACTTCCACCCACCTTAATCTCGCACTCACCTTCCTGGGAAGCATCAGGTATGAGAGAAACAAGGGCTGGAGACTCTGAGCTTCACTCTCCATAGTGGCCTCAGCATAATCAACTTCAGATTCTTCAATGGGTTCTTTTTGTCCAATGACTTCCATAGCAACAGCTGGTGCATCCACATTAGCCTCAGTACGATCAACATCATATTCTTCCATGGGTTTTTCTCTAGCAACTTCCAGACCATGAGCTGCACTGTCGACATGATGCAGAATGATAAACTTCATATTCTTCCATGGGTTCTTCTTCTCCAGTGTCTTCCATGTTAGTTTTGGCAATATCTTTCAGACACTGCACCTCTTCATGGAAGTCTATGTTTGTTTCTGGATTGGCACTCACAGGTTCTCCCATCAACTCTTGTTTTCCTGCAACGTCAGAGTTACATTCTGCAGCCTCATCCACTTGACATTCAAACATCTGATTAAAACTATCTTCTTCGTCTCCATTTTCTGCCACAAAATTAGATGTATCACCACAATGGGGCTCATCCTGTTCATGCAGCTGCTTGGTCAGAACCACATTACCACCTGAGTTCCTCTTCATATCATCACCCAAGTTCTGGTTTTTGTTCTGAAAATCTTTTTCCTTTTTAGCCTCAGCATGATCAATTTCTGATTCTTCCATCGTTTCTTCTCTTCAGATCTGTTGTTATTGTGACCAAGTGCTACTTCCTTTGAGCCCTCTTCTGCTTTTGTATCTAAAGCAACAACTACTAGGGCACTGCCACTGTCTTGTTGAAAACCATCTTCCATGTCTACTTCATGTTGTACCAAGGTATTTGAATCTTGACCTGATACAGTATCTGATTCATTCTTGATGTTCAAACTCTCAGATGATTTCAAATCAAAACCATTTTTGTCTAATTCTTCAGTCTTCTGAACAGAATACTGCTCACAGTCCACCTCCAAACTTTCATAAGTTTCTTCAAAACACGCATCAAATGTGATGGTTCCTGACTCTTCATTCTCTTGTGTGCTTGATTCCTGCATAGGTTTTCAGCTAATCTCACTGATTGATGAGTGCTATAGACTTTCCTAACTGAACTCTTTGCCTTCACTTCCTTTCTTTGGCTAGTGAGAACAGCTGCTGGTGTCTTTGGAACATCTTTCTTTTCTTCTTCAAAATCCACCCCGGTTTTCTCTTTTGGTTCACATTCCTTCATTTCTGTTTCCAGCTTAGTGCGAAGTGAAGTTGTTACACCCCTCCTTCTGGTAGTTGGTAATGCAGGAGTCTCATGCATATCATTTTGGGCTTCATCAAAGTCTCTGACTAATGCTCCTCTTGTTCTGCAGCGATTCCTTGTCAAGGTCTCCAAAGTTTCCTAGTCATGTTATGTTGTCTTCTGTTGTGTAGTTTGGGAACCAGTCCGAGGTACACTTGTTACTGCTTCTGACTTCAAGTAGACTCCATGGATGAGTTTGCAATATCAGATTCACATGTTATCAAGACCTCTTCAATCCCATCACCAAACTCAAGAGATTGAAGAGAATCGGCCATGGTGACATTGGTGATGTTAGCTGGGATTTTGTTCTTCTTGCAGAGAGCTTGCAATTCTATCCTTGTGAGGCTGTGGAAATCCATCTGTGTGTTTGAATGAAACAGGGAAATCAATCTGCGACTGTTGGGGGGTGGGGGATGAGGTTTTTATGAGCGGCACTTGGATTTTCCATCTGATTATCCCTAGATACATAGTACAAAGTGTGGATATTTGCTACTTGTAATAAAGTTATAATCTTCAAAAACAAACTAAATTTGGAACTGTGATGTATAAGATAGGTATTAGTTAGCAGTATTCATAATTGAGGCTTGCAAAATGGAATTCTCCATTTTAAGCTGCAAACTGTTTTAGTGTTGTTAATCTATTCGGAACCATAGGCTGTGTATTTTGTTGTTGAATTGTGTATTTTCAACATGGACTTTTTCATGATGGACAGTGGCAGCTGATGCAAAGTCATATATTCTCAGAAGTCAGCTACCTGCAGATGTATACAAGGCATTTGTGGAGGATGAAAATAAATCACATGTCACTGCTCTTACTTTTGTCATTACTAGCATTGTTCGTCTTGCTGGAGGCAAAATTAATGAAGGTATATTTGCAATTTCGTTTTTGCTTGAACATATTTTTCAATTCCTATTTATTCCATGTGAGGAATGAAGCTTAAATTTGCTGCTATCAATGTGTTGAAGAAAATCTTTGGCCTCATTTGAGACGACTGGGATTGTCTGAAACTGATGAAAGTCATCCTGTTCATGGAAACCTCAAACTAGCATTGGAAGCAATTGTTCAACAAAGGTTAGAACCGACAAACCAGAGGATTCCATGTCCATGTCACATATTTCTGCTTTCTGGTGTTCTGATTTTTGCACATACACAGATACTTGCACAAAGAGAAAGTTAATGGTCCAGAAGGTAATGCAACGTTTTATGAACTTGCTGAGAGGTCACTAGATGGGCCAATTAATGATGGAATGAAAGAGCATATAGCAAAGGTATTATTCAGACTTTTGTTGCATCTTATGGTTTTAGTATGCAATTATCTCCTATTTTAGTCTGCTGCAAGGGTACTACTTGTTGTAGAGAGTTGCATTCACCTGGATTATGAACTGAACTGTCAATCTGAATCATTGTGTTAATAAGCTTTTGCTGCGTCCCTATGGTTCCTGGAGTAGATTTGTGTGGATATCATTTATTTGTTGCAAGAAATGTATCCACTAGATTTCCAACGTACCACAATCCGTGCATCAATAAAATATATGATTTGTTTCTCCCTATTTGGGAAGCTGGGTGATAATTCTAGCAACCAATCCTACATATAGAAAGTGTGTCTAATTTACATTAATACTTGATGCTTGTTGCAATTTGACAAACTTGCCATTTGGTCAACTCCAAAATTCCAAATGGCCTTGCTAATTATCCTTGAACTATCCCTTTGCAGATTGTGAACAAAGATATTACCTCGGTGGATGCTGATTAGTTTGTCTACTGCTGTCTGGGATTCTTCACAAGTGTTTTTGGCCATAGTTCCTAACTGTATGATATTGGTTTTTGAAGCTGTGAAATTGGTATGATGTTTTAGATTCGCCAGAGCTGCTACTTTCGTTCTTTGTCTATTTTTGTGAAATACAGCCGTTCATGTATTTACGCAGCTGAATTGATGTTATTTATATGATTGTCCTTTTTGTCTGGCATACTAATTAAGATATATATATATTTATAGAAGCATTAATAGAGCCCTCCATCTAGTCAAAATCTTTAATTGGTTTTCCCTCGGATAATATTTGACAATGTATCATCCACTTTCTTTATTTGGTTAATCGTGCGTGAACAAATAACTAGCAATCCAGATCACTGTCCTTATCCAGATTTAACTAAGTTGTTTATTTTGGAGATGTGCGTTAACAATTCCAATACAACCAGTAACAGAAATGACTGCTAACAAGCACAGGGAAACTTTTTTAAATTTTGCCCTGTTGTCAGCCAAGAATAAAAGGGAAACTAGTGCTTTCTTTCCCAAAGGTAGCGGAAATGGTTCCTTTTGCTGTGTTGGTAGCTCGAAATCAGTTTCAAATGCTGTTAGAGGAGAAATATATTTATTTACCATGTTGCTCGTTAGATGTCCCAAGTTGGGGGAATTCCACTGTGTGTAATAGAAACTCTGTTTCAACGATGGCATGCGAGCTCTCTTGCTCATGGCTGGTGCAAGTTAGCTTAACATGCACCGAGAGAGCATGCAAAATGGGAAATGTCTTGAAAGGGATTTGAAGGGTAGTTATGTCATTGATCAATCTGATGCATGTATTGAAACCCTTTGTATTACTAATACATGTAAATCCATGGTATTAGTAATACACAATGAGTGTTAGTTATACATGGGCTAAAAAAGTGTACCAAACAAGTACTACTAATAATACACAAAGCTAATCCAAGATTAAAGATGCACATGGAGAGTTGAAACTAATTCTGAAAGCATTACTAAAGTGTTTGTAGACTACTATAAAGACATCTTAGGTGAGACAACTTCAAGTAGAGTCAAAGCTAACAGAGTGGTAATACTCTTACTAGTGAGCACCAATGAAAGAGTTCACACATACAAGGATGTGAAGATTGCATGTTTGGGATTGAGAAGAATGGAAAAGTTGTTGATTTTTTCAGGAATGGTGAACTGGTCTAACAAATCACTTACACTAATATTGCCTCATTCCAAAAGTTTATTGTCCAAGAAAATGCTAGTCAATACAGACAAATATCATGTTGCAATGTAGTCGTCGTTACGTAGGGTGTATTAGAATAATGCTCGAGTAGTTTGCTCATATAGTAGCAGATAACCATGCAACCTTTATACTAGGAAGATCTATGATTCATAATGTGCTTATATGCCATGATTTGCTCAAACATTATGATAGAAAGAATGTTAAGTTGGAAATTTGTTGAAGAATCAGCCGATGAGGAACATTTGGTCCTGTTGTTTTTAAATATCTTGTGTGAACCTGTTTGTATTAGCAATGACCTAGTTTTTAAACAAATGCTACATGGAGCAATGCAACATCTGAATCATGTAATGGAGCTCGAAATCAGACTTTGAGTGACATATATACTTGAAAATATGCAACAGAATATTTGATCTATACAATTAAGTCCTCATATAATATGCTTAGGTCCAGCTTTTGAAATGCATCCATGTGGCCATGGCTGCAAATATGGACAATTGAAGACTATGGAGTTTAGATGGTTTTGTTGGATTTCGACCCATGATGCTTGTCTAGATCAAAATAATTATCTTTCTTGATCAAAAAAGGGTGACACTGTACTCAAACGCATCAAAAAGATAAAGGAGAACTATCCCTGCTTGTGTTGTTTAGACAATCTAGAATGAGAGAAATAGAAGACATTTTGAAGACAAGGTCGCAACAATGCATACTAAAGTATAGATCCTTAAGACTTTTGGCCCTTTGCAACACTGATATTGTACAGGTCTCTCTCTCTTCACTATTGTACAGGGTCCATTACTAGCTTATAAGTACTTGGTTTACAAAGTGAAGAATATGCACTTGGCTTGCTAAAAATCCAACTAGTGTGGGTTGAGCTATATTAGGCATTATGCATTTACTTCATCACACCATTTTCGACATCAGGGAGAAGTATGGAAATTATCACTATCAAATCACACTAGAAGCAATGAAATGGTAATAATGTGCATAACTGCATATTCAACCAAATAGTTAGACCAGTGCAATTGATGAGACACAAAACACCTTATTGCCGGATTTGGCAACCTTGAAAGACTGGCCATATTTAACTCAAAAAAGCAAAAACAATGAAATCGATGAGGTAGTAACATCACAGTAACTACAAGAAGATAATATGACAATCAATTGATAAAGATAAGGAATCACAACAATTAAACTGAAAATACATCAAAAAGCAACAGGAGTACAGTAACAACTAATGTAATGCAAGTAAATGGAAAACAAAAGTTCAACATTTAGAACATTATAATTATCAAATACCAAATTTGATAAAACATCTTTCACTTCCGCTACCTTGAAACAACCACGAACTTTGGTGAAATACCCTACCTTCTGATCACATTCTTCATTATTGTATCAATAAATTATGTAGTCGAGCTACTCATTAAGTCCATAAACCTCCATTCCTCCCAAGAACCCACCCGAATTGACACTGTTTCCTTTGACCAAAATAAGTGATTCCCTGTAATTTTGAACATAAAACAAGTGAGGGATCCCTCGAATACCAAGATCCGTATTTCGTCCAGTATTTGGATCATAAGAAACCAGATCATTCCTCATAGTTGAAAACAAAACGTCACCGTTGTTCCTAAATCCAACAACTTTCTTCATACCTGCAACCAAATTTATACAATACAATCTACTCCAAGATTCCAAAACTCCATACTACTTCATCACCCATACTTCACATGAAGCGCCATCTATCTCCCTCTCATAATTAACAACAACAAGTGATTTCTCAAACAACATAATAGATAAATTTGTTGGAGTTACACCAGCTAAATCATCCGACAACATAATCTCCCCAAACACCTCATCCACTATACTAAAAGACATAACTAAACTTCGAATTCCACAACCATTCAGAACCACATCATATGCAATCGAATGTACAACTCCATTAACAAAAGCCTGAGACCACATAACCTCCACCATGCAATGCTTAATCTCAACTCCTACCACTCTTCTCCAAACCCCCCTATTAATCGAATAAATTTCAATCTCAGGAGGACCATTATACCCGAACACAATATTCGTATAATACACAAGTCTAACCAACTTATAGTCATCAGTCTCAGGCAAATCAACACCAAATCCAAGAACAAACATATGAGGTGACTTAGGCTTAATTGAAGGCATGGGTATACTTATAAACTTATGAATAGAAGGGTTCCATAGAACAAGACTCCGCAACTCACCAAGCAAATCATCATACAAACGCACGATGCCATTGCAGCTGCCGACTATTTTGAAATACCCTTGTTGGCATTTGAAAGGGAAATTCAGTTCTGATGTAAAATCCAAGGAAAAGGGTCGATTCTTAGATTCTTGAAACAACGAATAGTGCTCTCTTTTGCGAGTTCTGACGTAACGCCTAACAAGAAAGGTGTTAGAATGTGGGGTTTGGGCGAGGTGAGTGGAGATGAAAGAAAAATTGGTGATGAGTGAATGCCATGATTTGCAGACAACTGTCAGTCGAATTAAGGATTTAACAGGTAGTTGCAGTAGGATTTCTCTCAAAAGTTCGGAACCGAAGTAGGCAGAGTCAGAATCAGTCATTGATCAATTTTGAGAGAAAGAGGGAGAGACAGGAAGAACCCTAGTTGTGGAAGACAATTTTGGTAAAATTTTCTTTAAATATAGGGATGTCAACGGGCCGGGGCGGATATAGCTTTTGAGGGGCGGGGCGGGATGAGGTGGGGCAGGACTAATTTAGATATTTTTTTAATAAAATTCATGCGGTGCAGGGTGGGTTGCGGGTTTGGGATAAATGCTAAAATCGCTAAGCTATTTATTTCACTTATCTTCTGTTTAGGACCTTTGGGCCAGAAAATCCAGCAATCATATACTTACCATATTAACCTTTTATTTGTGTTTTATTAGCTTAATCCTATAACTTATTCTCAAAGAATCGGTAATTATGTTTCTTTTTTCCTTGTGTTATGTTAAGTGAGAATCCACTATTTAGCTATTCTTGGGGATCACTTCAAGTCTATATTAAAAAATATGGGTGAATTTATAGAGTATAATTGAAAATTGAACTTGTAATAAAATAATCATGGAGAGCTCTAGTTAATAAATCATAAATGCCATATATTAATCCTCATCCAACCTTAACGTACCAGTATAATTGAAAATTGAACTTGTAATAAAATAATCATGGAGAGCTCTAGTTAATAAATCATAAATGCCATATATTAATCCTCATCCAACCTTAACATACCACATAATACTCTATAAATTCACCCATATTTGAATATAGACTTGAAGTGATCCCCAAGAATATCTAAACAGTGGATTCTCACTTAACATAACACAAGGACAAAAAAAACATAATTACTGATTCTTTAAGAATAAGTTATAGGATTAAGCTAATAAAACACAAATAAAAGGTTAATTCGGTAAGTATATGATTGCTGGATTTTCTGGCTTAAAAGTCCTAAACAGAAGATAAGTGAAAGAAATAGCTTAGCGATTTTAGCATTTATCTAAAACCCGCAACCCGCCCTACACCACATGATTTTTATTAAAAAATATCTAAGCTTGTCCTGCCCCGCCTCGTCCCGCCCCGCCCCTCAAAAGCTATATCCGCCCCGACCCGTTGACATCCCTATATTTAAAGCAATTTTTACCAAAATTGTCTTCCACAACTAGGGTTCTTCCTGTCTCTCCCTCTTTCTCTCAAAATTGATCAATGACTGATTCTGACTCTGCCTACTTCGGTTCCGAACTTTTGAGAGAAATCCTACTGAAATTACCTGTTAAATCCTTAATTCGATTCACAGTTGTTGCAAATCATGGCATTCACTCATCACTAGTTTTTCTTTCATCTCGGCTCACCTCACCCAAACCCCACATTCCAACACCTTTCTTGTCAGGCATTACGTCAGAACTCGCAAAAGAGAGCACTATTCTTTGTTTCAAGAATCTAAGAGTCGACCCTTTTCCTTGGATTTTACATCGGAACTGAATTTCCCTTTCAAATGCCAACAAGGGTATTTCAAAATTGTTGGCAGCTGCAATGGCATCGTGTGTTTTTGTATGATGATTTGCTTGGTGAGTTGCGGAGTCTTGTTCTATGGAACCCTTTTATTCATAAGTTTATAAGTATACTTATGCCTTCAATTAAGCCTCATTCACCTCATATGTTTGTTTTTGGATTTGGTGCTGATTTGCCTGAGACTGATGACTATAAGTTTGTTAGACTTGTGTATCATACAAATATTGTGTTTGGGTATAATAGTCCTCCTGAGATTGAAATTTATTCGATTAATAGTGGGGTTTGGAGGAGAGTGGTAGGAGTTGATATTAAGCATTGCATGGTGGAGGTTATGTGGTCTCAGGCTTTTGTTAATGGAGTTGTACATTGGATTGCATATGATGTGGTTCCGAATGGTGTTGGAATTCAAAGTTTAATTATGTCTTTTAGTATAGCGGATGACGTGTTTGGGGAGATTATGCTGCCGGATGCTTTAGCTGGTGTAACTCCAACAAATTTATCGATTATGTTGTTTGAGGAATCAATTGTTGTTGTTAATTATGGGAGGGAGATAGATGGCGCTTCATGTGAAGTATGGGTGATGAAGCAGTATGGAGTTTTGGAATCTTGGAGTAGATTGTACTGTATAAATTTGGTTGCAGGTATGGAGAAAGTTGTTGGATTTAGGAACAACGGTGACGTTTTGTTTTCAACTAGGAGGAATGATCTGGTTTCTTATGATCCAAATAGTCGACGAAATACGGATCTTGGTATTCGAGGGATCTCTCATTTGTTTTATGTTCAGAATTACAGGGAATCACTTATTTTGCTCAAAGGGAACATTGTTAATTCGGGTGGGTTCTTGGGAGGAATGGAGGTTTATGGACTTAATGAGTAGCTGGACTATAGAATTTATCGATACAATAATGAAGAATTTGATCAGAAGGTAGGGTATTTCACCAAAGTTCGTGGCTGTTTCAAGGTAGTGGAAGTGAAAGATGTTTTAATCAAATTTGGTATTTGATAATTATAATGTTCTGACCATTTACTTGCATTACATTAGTTGTTATTGTATTCTTGTTGCTTTTTGATGTATTTTCAGTTTGATTGTTGTGATTCCTTATCTTTATCAGTTGATTGTCATATTATCTTCTTGTAGTTACTGTGATGTTACTACTATCTCATCGATTTCATTGTTTTTGCTTTTTTGAGCTAAATATGGCCAGTCCTTTCAAGGTTGCCAAATCCGGCAATAAGGTGTTTTATGTCTTAATTGCACTGGTCTAACTATTTGGCTGAATATGCAGTTATGCACATTATTACCATTTCATTGCTTCTAGTGTGATTTGATAGTCATAATTTCCATATTTCTACCTGATGTCGAAAATGGCGTGATGAAGTAAATGCATAATGTCTAATTTAGCTCAACCACACTAGTTGGTTTTTTAGCAAGCCAAGTGCATATTCTTCACTTTGTAAACCAAGTACTAAGCTAGTAATGGACCCTGTACAATAGCGAAAGAGAGAGAGGCCTGTAAATAACAGTGCTGCAAAGGGCCAAAAGTCTTAAGGATCTATACTTCGTATGCATTGCTGCGACCTTGTCTTCAAAATGTCTTCTATTTTTATCATTCCAGATTGTCTAAACAAAACAAGCGGGGATAGTTCTCCTTATCTTCTTGATACATTCGAGTATGGTGTCACCCATTGAGCCCCTAATATATTGAAAAAATAGGTCCATATTTAAAAAAAACTTGTAAATTACATCCTCTCATTGAACTTGGCTGACCTCAAGAAGATTGCTTTTGATTTTGTTGTATCATAACTTGTGTTCCATTTCTGTATCAAGATAAAATATTTTGTTCTATTTCTGTATCAAGATAAAATATTTCACTTTCTCAGCTTTTTGATAGTTGGACATTTTTGTGTAGCAACTTTGTTGTACAACAAAAATTTATACATCCTCCTTTCCTATTTAGTTGTCATGTTGTGCTTTTCAAGATCAAATATTTTGTTGCATATTTTCAAGTATATATGTCACTCAAAGTCCGATTTCGAGTTCCATCACATGATTTCAGATGCATCATTGATCCATGTAGCAGCTTGTTTACTATCCCTAGACTGAGATCATAGATCGTCTTCTTGCTATTTTCGAAGCGATGATCATCACCTATCTTAGACAACACTTTTCAACCTCAGCAGACCTAATTCTTTTGGCTTTTTGATAGTTGAAATGGTCTCAAGGGAGTCTTTAAGTGCTTCAATTTTTTTTCACTTTCTCAGTTTTTTTGATAGTTGGACAATTTTGTGTGGCTTACTCATTGTACAACAAAAATCGTTGTTGGCAGAGCTCTGTAACTGGAACTCTACTATACTTAGACATTCACTAAGTCACTTCTTTAATTTCGCAATTTTGGGAAAGCGCGATAACATATATCTCAATTTTGTTACAAGTACCCAATATAGTAGCTTCTTCGATTATGATTCAAGCAACATACTTCGAAAATTGCTTGAGGCCATTCTGATTCAACTGGTGTTGTATGAATGTTAAAGTCCAATTTAACATAATGATACTACTCTTCTTTGTATATAGATCAGGTGTTTTCAGAACGATCCTAACTCGAAAGACTTGATTCCTTTTCTGCCACTGACACCTCACATCTAGGGCTCAATGAATGCGAATATATATACCAATGGATGTGTATACTCAATCAAGTAATCAATATAAATTCTTGATTAAAAGAAATACTCTTGGGTTTTCTTATTAGAACTAAAAGCAGCTTCACCAGAGCTTGCTATAAAAGTCAGCCTTACCAAACGATATAGGTACGCACTTCACTTGAACTTGTATATATATCACTGATACCTCACATTTAGGGCTCAATGAATGTGAATATATATATATATATATATATATATATATATATTAATGGCTTAATTCTTCGACGATGACTCCCAGAAGATCCAACTTGATGACAAATACAATCCACAGAAGACGAATAATCATAATCGAACTGCAGGGGTGTGCATCGGTCAGTTATGTTCGGTTTTATGTATTATCGATTCGGTTTTCGATTTTTAAATACGCTAAATCAATAACCAAACTAGTAAGATGTTTTTAATCAGTTTTTAGTCCTTAAAGGTTCGGTTTTTGATTTAACCAATAAGGAAATGCTCATAAAACAAATACATGACTTCTCCAACATTTTAGCGTGACAAAACAATAATATAACTTTATTTAATGTTTATAAAATAGAAACAATAGTAACTAATATGAAAAAAGTTATATAGGTGCAACACAAATAAAAGAACTAGGACAATAATGTGAATTGAAAGTTAAAGGACAAATGTAGTAACCAATAAGGTACTGATATTAATATTTATGTAGGGTTAAAATAGTAAATTGCTATAGTTTTAATGGGTTTTCTGTTTACCCAATAAATTAATATTAAAAAACCAAAACCGAATCGCTAATCCGATAATTTTTTTTATAAAATTATTAAAAACTCGTTAATCCAATAACCCAATAACAATAAATGAATAATATTTGGGATAAGACACAAATACCCCCTAGACTATGACCGAAATCCCAGAGACACAACTTAACTAAACTAAGGTCCTATTAACCCCCCCCCCCAAACTTATTTTTTTGTAATCTTGTACACTTTTTGGCTTACGTGGCACACTCCGTGTCTCCATGTAGTTGAGGCGCGTGGGAGATGTTTGGATGCCACGTAAGCCAAAAACAATGTACAAAATTACAAAAAAAATGGGTTCAAGGGGTAATGGGACCTTAGTTTAGTTAAGATGTGTCTTTGAGATTTTAGTCATAGTCTGGAGGGTACTTATGCCTTATCCCATAATATCTTTTTAAATTTGATCTTTTGATCAGTTCAATTTTTACACTTCTCCTTGACAACTGCAAAATCGATAGCAAAACGACTCCGCATTAAAATACAATGTATACGTGTGTTGAGAATATAATTCTATGAAATATATTTTAATAATAACAATTAATATAGAAACAAATCTCATGGGCAGGGAAGACACTCAAAGGAGCAGCAATGAAGAGTTATCATCTACAATGCAAGGAAGTAAACTAAGATAAGGAAATGAAATCATCTGAAAGAAAGAAAAAAAAGATTTGTTGTGACTTGTGAATCTGTGATCAATCAACAAATCACCTCTAAATCAAAAAGGAAAGATGGTATTAAGATTTGATAATCAAAATCAAGATTTAGATGGAGGGTTAAGACTCAAAGAATAGCAAATACTCTGTATAAGGAAGATATAAATTTCGTATTGACGATCGAAAAGAAAAGAATCACACAGACATATCTTATATGGACATGTATACTCAATCAAGAAATCAATACGAATCCTTAATTGAAAGGAATACCTTGGATTTTCCTAGTAGAGCTAAAAGCAGTTTCACTAAAGCCCGCTATAATTGTTAGCCTTATCAAATGAAATAGTTACACACTTCACTAGAACTTGTATACGGTCTCTCTTCTATCTTTCATAAAAATAAGTGTACTCTCTAATTTACAATTGTAAAAGAAAAGAAAAAGAAAAGACACATGTAGGTTATACAGGTAGTGATTGTGTCAAGATTGTAAATATGGTTTGGAATTAGGTACAGTCGAGAACCATAAAACTCTGTACGAACAAGTTTCTCAAGAAGATTTAAAGGAAACCCTTATAATTCAAGAGGACTTGATTAGGTACCATACCTGTGATCCCAACCAATATAAAAATATTTGTCTCTCTTACTTTTAGCTATTCATATTTATCTATAATTTATTATGCTAACTTGCTGGAAAGACGACTCTCACCCTTGGATAGTCGACTAAGAAATAAATTTTCAATTCAACCCTCGCCGCCTCACCCCCCGCTTCACTTTCAAGAAGATATTTAAATTCCAAGTTCAACCGGCGTTTCTCCCAATCCTACATTGGGATTATATTTGACTTTGCGAGGTCATTTTATTTTTAATTTTTTTCAAAATCAATTTTTGGAGATCAATTCTTTTAGCATCAAAAATTGAAAAAAAAAACAAAATTTCAAACAAATTGGCCTCCTAAGGTCGGGTATTTTTTTTATAAATTCAACCTCTCGAAGACGAATTTTTCAACAAAAAAAAAAGAAATTACATACACAAATTTTATGATAAATACATTATATATATATATATATATATATAATATTAAATTTTTATAAATAATTATAAATATTTTATATATTTTTTCATGAAAAATGTATTTATCTCTAGAAGACTGATGGCTATTTTTTTTTGGTAATAACTAATAAAGACATTTTATATACCAAATTAGGAAATTATGTAAAAAGTATCTGATTGTTGGACATAATCGTAACATACCAGCAGTTAAGCAACTAAACATGAGCTATAGTTCAAGAATAGTAGTTGAGTTCTGCGATTCGGCTCGCTAACTTGGACTTTAACTACTTCGCATAACCACCATCTGAATTCTTCTTGGTATGAAAGATTCGACAATTCCTTTCCTACCATATCATATATAATGCATCCACTAAAGTGGTCCTAAGTTGTTCAACATGTGCATTCTTCCCATTAGCATGAGTCTCAATCCAACACACTTCTTCTGTCCATTTATTGTGTTTTTATTATGTCCTTGACAACACAATAGTTTGTTCCAAATTGCAGCCAAAAAGGAGTATTTAAAGAACAAGTAATCAGTTGATTCCTTTTGTGCTTCACATAAAGGGCAGACATTCTGATCTATCAACTTCCACTTCGACAGCCGATCTCTAGTGTATAGCATGTTAAGAATTGCTAGGTAAAGTATGAAAATTCATTTGGGTCTTCCAAAAATCATTGCATACAAGTCTCCACCAATATACTTTCTGATAAGTACCTCTAAGTTTTGCATACACCTGCTTCACAGAGAAGCATGTTGATCCAGTATGTGCGCATAGGTAAACCTACTTCCTCCATTACCTGAGCAACTTTTATAATCTTCGTAAGCATCCATGAGGCTTGATTTAGTCAGAACTCTCATATGTGTTGGCCTTTGATATAATAGGTATGCATCCATTTAACCCATAACCTGTCCTCTTTTTTTAAGAATAGATTCCACAACATCTAGCATTTCACAGCTTTATTCCATGTTTGGACATGTAGAATATTGAGCCTTCCGCTATTCATGGCAAACATAATTGTTCCCAGAACACCATAGCTTTCTTGGAGATAGTGCTACCTCCCGTATAAACAAACCTTACATAAACATATATACAAACAGATTACACCAAAAAATAAGAAATTACAACACACCCTTTTTGTCGAATCATGCACGATTGTCATATATACAATTGACATATGGATTTTATACAATTAATTAAGCATATACATTGTATAAGAATTTTACACGATTTCTCACATATATGCAATATAATCAATTCATATATACAAATCGTGTCATTCAATTTTTTGAACAAAAATTTAGAATAGAATTGTTAATATACGATTTATCTAATATTGTATAAACAAGGAAAAATAGAGAAATCCTTTTTATAAACCATTACAATCAACACAAATGAAATAATCGTTTCAAAATTTCAATATTTACGCTATACAAATCAATTGTATACTCTCTTGTAGTTCAAAACATGAAGTTTCCTTCAAAGAAACCTTTCTTGTCTTTGAATATACAAAAAAAATTGATTAATTCGATGCTTTAGTCGTACGAGGAAACAAGTTGGTATCGTCTTTCTATCGCTATAGAACTCTTTTTTGGGAAAATATTTGATTTTGGATGTTTAGCTTAAATCATGGGATTGTGTAAATTTACTGTTACCATATTTAGCGCTCATGTTTCTATTCATTAAAAAAATAAAATATTATATAAATTTAAAACCAAAAAAATGTTTTATACATATTTAATGCTCCATAGCAAACTAAACTATACCCATGGAATGAAATTATGAAAACTATACCTATAAAGCGTTATTTCATAAAATCATTTTGCCATATATGAAATTTCCCCTTTTTAAAATAAGTCTCTAGAGATCACCTTTGTGAAATGATCAGCTATCATTTCACATGTAGGATTGTATTTCAAAGTTATTTATCCACTTTCTACTACATCTCTCACAAAGTTATACTTGATGTCAATGTGTTTGGTCTTGCTGTGATACTTAGGATTCTTCGTGTATGCGATAGCTAGCCGCTTGACTACCATAATATAGAATCATGGGACCCTTAGAATTCTTTGTAATATTCAAATGCTCAAAGAATCTCTTTAACCAAACAACTTCTTGTACTGTTGATGCATAAGCCACAAATTCAGATTCCATGGTTGAAAGAGATGTGCAAGTTTTCTTCTTACTTTTCCATGAAATAGCAATTCCATTTAGTAAGAAAGCATAACCGGATATTGATTTTCTATCATTCCGGTCACCAGCCCAATGGCATCTGTATAACCTCTTATGAATAAATCAGATCCACTATAACATAGTGTATGATCCGCAGTTCCCTTCAGGTATCGAAATATTCTCTTTACAGCTTTCCAATGATCTCTTCAAAGATTAGACTGATACATGCTAACCAAACTTACGTCATAACAAATGTCTAGGTGAGTACACATCATAGCATACATCAAACTCCCGACAGTACTAGAATATGAAACTCGGGACATGTTTTCCTTTTCTTTTTCAGTCTTTGGACACATTTCAAAGCATAAAACTTCACCCCTTGCTACAGGAGTATCCATGGATTTGCAACTATTCATTCGAAGGCATTCCAATATTTTCTTTATATAAGTTTCTTGAGATAAACTCAAAAATTTATTGGAACGATCTCTTTGGATTTTAACACCCAATATATAGTCTGCTTCACCCATATCTTTCATATCAAATGATTTTGCAAGTCATGACTCGACAGTTTTGACATACTCATCCTGCTAATAAAATATCATCTACGTAAAGAGAAAGAATTACAAATTTTCCATTGGACTTTTTCACATAGATGCAATGGTCTTCATCGATCATGGTGAAATCAAATGACATCACCTCCTTATGAAATCTCAGGTACCACTGCCTTAAAGATTGCTTTAGGCCACAAATTGATCTTTTCAACTTATAAACTTTCATTTTGGCCTTTAACAATGAAACCTATTGGTTGTTCCATGTAGATTTCCTCATTTAATTCTCCATTGAGAAAAGTGGTCTTCACATGTAGTTCTAGATCTAAACATGAAACAATAGCTAAAAGTAATTGTATGGAAGTAAGCTTCACAATTGGTGAAAAAGTTTTCTCATAGTCTATTCTAACTTCTTGAGTAAAACCTTTTGCCACCAATCGTGCTTTGTGTCTTTCTATTAACCCATATGATTTGTGTTTAACTTTGAGAATCAATTTATTTCCAATAGCTTTACGTTTCTTAGGAAGGTCAAATAGATTCCAAACTTTGTTGGTTTTCATGGACTCTAATTCTTCTTTCTTCACTTTTAACCATTCATCCTTTTTAGGACTCGATAAAGCCTCAGTTGCATAATTAGGTTCATCCAATTTTATAGGAGATACCAAGAAAATACAATCCTCAATCTCATAAGATCGTTTAGTTACACTTTTTCTTGTACTCTTAGGTAATTGAAAATCAGATTCCTATATAGGATTTTGAGATTCATAACTCCCACTTGGACCAGGAATCATTTCTTGATCCTTTGAGTTATCAAGTATGTCTAGGGACATTACCTGATCTTCTGAATTCAACATTTCATAGAGAGGTTTACCTTCATCTATTTCATCCTTTTTGGGAAAAATATTTTTTCCAAAAATCTGACATCTCGTGATACAATTTTAATAATACTTCCATACTCTGATTCATCAATGAACACATACCCTTTGGAGTGTTCTGAGTATCTTATAAAGATACATTTCTTTCCTTTCAGACTTAGCTTACCAAACTCACCAAAATGATCTTTAATATACGCAGTACAACCCCAAGGTCGTAGATCATTTAGGTTTGCTTTATGACCGATCCTAAGTTCATAAGGAGTCAAATATACTAATTTAGAGGGAACTTTATTCAATATCTAGGCAGGATTCAATAATGCATCTCCCCAGAAAGAGATAGACAAATTTGCCTACGCAATCATTGACCTAGTCATGTCCAATAATGTTATATTCCTTCTTTCAGCTACACTATTTTGTTAAGGTGTATAAATAGTAGTTAATTGTATGATAATACCTTTTTAGTACATAATTTCTCAAATTATTTTGACAAATATTCACGTCCTCGATCGGTTCTTAAAGCCTTTATGCTTTTATCTAATTGATTTTCAACTTCATTCATATATCATTTAAAGCACACAAGTGCTTCAGATTTATGAGAAATCAAATAGACATAACCAAAGCGCGTGAAATTATCAACAGTGTAATGAAGTATATAGCACCAGACCTTACCCTCACATTCATTAAACCATAAATATCTGAATTAATTAATTGAAGTGGAAACTCATATCTCTTAGCCTTCCCAAATGGTTTACGCGTAATTTTTCCATCAAGATAATTTTCACAAGTTGGTCTATCAATTTTGGTGAAAGAACCTAAATGTCCTTCCTTTGCCAACATATTCCTTCAATCTTTCCCTATGTGACCTAATCTTGCATGTCATGTAATAACATCAATATCATTGTTACTTGAATAACATGTCATTACAAAATGGTCAACATAATATTCATAAGTTGAATGATTATAATTTAAAATGATAAAACAATAATAACAAAGTCCAAAACCATATAAGACATTATCTAGAGTTATTCTAACACCATAACGACTAGAAAACAAATCAAAACCAATGTCTAAAAGAACACACATATACTAAGTTTCGTCAAATCACTAGAGCATATAGGATGTCATGCAACATCAAAGAACGGCCACCACGCAAATCCACTTTGCTAGTTTCTATCCCTTTGACTTTCAACTTAGCATTATTTCCTACGTAGATCCACCTTGATTTAGATGAAACTCGATAAAATTTTACAAACTCTTCTCGATCTCGACTCACGTGGTTGGTGGATCCTAAATCTATAACCCACATAGGATAATATTCAGTTAATAAAGAAGTGCTAGAAACATATGTAGCACTTAGAGATGCGTTTTGAAATGCTACCTTTTTCACCTCGACACATTCACGAGCAAAGTGCCTTAACACTTGGCAATTATAGCACTTCATTTTACTCTGGTCTGTCTTCTTGAAGAACAATTTTCCTTTCTTGAAATTTGGATTCTTCTTTAACTTAGAGGGTTCGTCTCCGATCTATTTGTCTTTCCCTATTCCTTTTCAGATTCTTCTTGCGCCTAGATCCTGGAGACTTTGTGCCACTTGACTCTGCCATAAAGGAATTAGGAGAAACTTTAGTAGCACCAAGCCGCTCATCTTCAAGTTCAACATGGCGAGCAACATCAGAAAAGTTTTTGATACTATCATTATGGGTCAAGTTAACCTTCAAATGTTCCCAATTATCGGGAAGAGACTACATCACTGCCTGAACTTTTTGTTCCTATGAAAGAACATGACCAGCACTCTTGAGTTGAGATTTCATGTTTGACATCACCCTAAGGTGTTATTTGACATTTTGATCATGGAGCTTCTTGGAAGTGACAAATTTGACAGTCACCTGTCGGAGGCAGGTCACAGATATACCCCTATATGTTACTCGCACACATAGCATGGGCACTATGAAATTCCTCACATTCTGGTATGAGGTCATCAACCACAGAACTAACTATTATTCCATGGGCAGTAGAATAAGCCTCTTTCCAAGCTTTATAAGCTTCAAGGTCTCTAGTGTGTTGTGTAGTGGTTCTCTCTTCTGGATGATTCAAAATATGATTTATACCTTCGAGACCATTTTTCTCTTCCAGTGCATACCATATTTTACGAATCCAGATGTCGTAATTATCACCGTTCAGTTTTTCACCTTTGTTTAAGTCAACAATGAAACTTTTTGATGGCATGACTATATTTGATAGGCAATTAGGCAAGAATTTTTAACTAATTTTGCATGTGACATAAACATTCAAACATATCAATTCTCATAAAGGTTTCACATTTAATGTAAAATAAAAAAGACACGTAAGCATCCAATCATCATCTACAAATTAAATATTTAACCAAAAATTTGAAACTAATTTCTTAATATGTATACTACTATATTTTAGACCATAATCACAAATATTTATATGTCTAATAATCAACACCATATGATAATGCACAATTGAATAACAACACACTAATTCATAAAAGGATATAACAAATATATACATATTTAAAGCATAAT
This sequence comes from Solanum etuberosum, assembly GCA_029582245.1. Taxonomy (NCBI): domain Eukaryota; kingdom Viridiplantae; phylum Streptophyta; class Magnoliopsida; order Solanales; family Solanaceae; genus Solanum; species Solanum etuberosum. The sequence continues at coordinate 53,503 of JAJONR010031885.1, forward strand.
CAAAGATGTTCATTACAGAATTTGTAAAGAATAAACAAGATATTCAATACTAAACTATGCTTCTATGGGAAGTTTTAGCCACTTAACTCCTAGATCCACTAAAAACCTCCATAATGGTTCATTAGGCCCAATGTCGTTATAGGTGATAATCAGTTCATTATTACAGTATTCTGGTAAGAAATTGTCACACCCCGAGCTACCCCAAGGACGCGGACACGGGACCTAGGATCACGAGTGACCCCAAGCTAACCCTGCTGGCATAACATAAGCATACTATGATAACTGAAATAAGATAATTTTGTGCGGAAGCTTAAACATGAGATAAACTGAAAGTGATGGGGGATACCCATTCTAATTCTGAATATATAATCTGAGAGTTTAACTACAAATGAAATATCAAACTCCAAGCTAAAACTGAATCTAACTATGTCTGAAATAAAACCTCTAACTGACTAGAAATACTGGGACATGCCCCAGCTAAATCTAGCAAAAACTGAAACTAAAGACTGAAAGTAGAAGGATAATCATGTCAATCGTCCTCGAAGAATGAGGACTCACCACTGATGCTGCTGAACGGGAGATCGGGAACCGATCTATGCGTGATCTGAATGCTGAGGACCTGAACCTACATCACAAGAAGATGTAGCACAGAATATGCGTCAGTAATTGACAGGTACTGAGCATGCACGATAGAATAACGCTGAACAATATAAATAACTGAAAAAAGCATATAACTGAGCAATGATATAAGATAAGCATGATACTATACTGGAAATACTGAACATGAACTAACTGAATGCAATGACCAAGTTTATAACATGCTGAGACTGAAATCTGACTGTAACTGATAACAGGGTCAATGCAATAGAATCTGATTGTAAGGGAGCTACTAATAACCGACATAAAACCACATGAGCTAAATGTGGAGTCCGATGTATACACCCCATCGAGAGGACCCAATATACCCTGCCAGAGGTATAGAGGCATGACTGGCATGATCACTAAAATGATACCCACAGATGGGACTTACAACCTACGAGACACGTAGCTCAGGGACTATTCGGGTACGCTGAACCCTAGTCCAACTCGGTATTAAGTCTACTCCCAACTGATTATGTGAATTACACATTATGACTGAGTTTCTGTAATACTGGATAGCTCAAAATATTGACATGCAAAATCTGAGAATGCAACATTAATGTACTGATAATAAAACATTTGTAACTGGGGCATGTATATCTGAAATAACTGACCTAGCATGTGTAATTCATGAACTAAAAGAACTACATAGCTAGGGTTCTGAGTTTGTGAAAGCATCTACGCAAAATGATACTAAAATCATGATAATATGATTAAGAACATTAAAGTAACTAATTCACAATAATTTTTCAAGGTTTGAGAAACCCTAGGTCTAAACATGATATAGAGAATCAAGAATCTGACTGAATTCTAGGGACCTAATGGGTAAAAGGAACCCACTAGTGAAATCCCACATACCTGGTGACGAATTCCATGGAGAAATATTTCGATTTCAGGGCTGGAACTGATGAAATGTCACGCCTCGATCCTACACCCTGGGCGGAACTGGCACTCGAGAACCATTGCTGGCCCCAAGCGAACCCTTGGCCTGGCTTACTTACTCAGCGGAAGACTTAACTCAATCATAATTGTACTTTAAAAGTAAACTGAAAGTTCAAAGATATCTGAGAATGTGTTGAAATAACATTCACTGGGCAAAGTGGCAACTCAAGTCTCAACATAATAGAATGAAAATGAAAAGACTAAAGAACTACATCTGACTGTCTACGAAGCCTCTAACAACTGAGATGGACGTCGGGACAAGACCCACGACATCCTAATGAACTAAACATACTGAAAGCAATAAAAGGGATCCTCCGGAAATAAGGAGGCTCACCAACAACTCTGGAGCTCAACTAGAATCAATGATGCGCTAGGTGCTGATCCTGGTTACATGTATCTGCATAATAAAAAGATGCAGGCCAAATGACATCAGTACATTGAATGTACGAGCATGCGAAGGGAATACTAAAACAAGACAAAAGCTTTAAAGGAACTGAAAGAACATACTTGGCTCAACTCAACTCAACTTAACTTAACTCATTTCAATATAAAGCAATAATATGGATGCAATATAAAGAAAATCCTTTAAAACATGGATAACAACTTTGTGTATTTAGAAATACAATAATAACTCTGTATGTATGCAAAGATACAATATAAACTCTGTTTGTATATAAAAATACAAATAACTCTGTGTATATAAGAATATAAATAACAACTGTGACAGTTTCTCTAACTGACAACCATCACTTAAGAGCTATGTGATGATACAACATTTTGCCTCACGCTGCGAGGGCCGTCCTATACCTTGCCAAGGGCATAGAACCTAACTACTAAGTGGATCCACTAGTCTATGCTAAAATCACTAAGGAATCATCTAAAAAGTATGACCCTTTTCAACCCATGATGGCTACATGGTTTATGGGGGCTGTGAGTTGTCTGAACTCTCCCCCATATCGGTGCTCAATACTACTCCCAAAATATACTAGCTCATATG
>JAJONR010031887.1:0-40929 GCA_029582245.1 Solanum etuberosum
ACATGGAGTACAAAACTACAAAAGGTTTTTTTTAGTCTCCAAACAGAATAAAACATATTCTTAGATTATCAAATAGATATGCTTTTCTTTTCAAATAGGCTTCCAACTATAACATTTTGACATACTATTTTATCAAACTAAAATATGCATATCTCATTCTGCAAACTAAAGAATTTTAAAGGCAATAATATTTGCCAAGGAAAATTCATTCAAAAACATATGTTTGCAGATCTTTTTCCAAAGACACACATGATAAATGTCAAAAGAGTTAACTTTTAGAAACTATTTTCCTCCTTAGATAAATAATAAGAAGGTTACCAGGTGTAATCTTTAACCAGAAAACAACAAATTTTTCTGGTACATTCTCACTATGACCTTGCTAAACAAGGCACCGAGTTCCGAAGAAGTAGTGCATTAATCTTCTACTTCCATGTTATATTTCCCTCAATTAGTAGAATACAAGAAATACCAATAGTATAGTAATTTTCTTAAAATTGTTGTTCATCCTGTATTCCTAAGATACTTAGAATTTTTTTTGAAGAACTTGGTAAGAAACAACAAAGTTTAAAGAGTATTTTCAAAACTAAAAAATTAAAACTAGTATAGAAAATAAAATCAGAAATAGATTAGACACAATATACAAAATATTTTTCTCAAGGAAGAAAATCGAGCCCACTGAATGCACAGTGTCCCCTTAAGAAAATTATTCCCCTCAAGTACCCGAGATTAATGAAATATATTCTCTCAGGATAGAACGATCTTACTCACCGGTGTATCTGTACCTAAAACCACGGTGTCAGTGAACCACTCAACGACAGTAAGTACACCTAGAATACCTGATTTAGTATTAGTAGAAGACGTCCAGACAAAATGATTTTTTTATATGAGAGAGGAAATCCCTCAATTTATAGAAAATAAAGGGTAGTGTGAAAATGTTCTTATTGTGCCTTAGCAGAAAGGTCACAACCCTTTGGAAAAATTACAATCTTTCGGAAAGGTCACAACTGTTCATAAAAGTCACAACTTTTCATGAAAGTCACAACTCTTCATAAAAGTCACAACTCTTCATAAAAGTCACAACTTTTCATAAAAGTCGCAACTTTTTCATAAAAGTCACAACTCTTCATAAAAGTGGCAACTCTTCATTTTCCATTCACACCTTTTAAAAACACAACATATTCTTTGTATTAATTTCATATTGGAGTAAATATGAATTTTTTTTGTTTTGTTCATCTTCCCTTTGGAAATATGAATAGTTAAATTTGCCCTTCACAAAAAAATAAAATCATACAGATCTATATTATATTCTATTTTTATATATAAATATTTGTATCAATGTGAATTACATTACATAAATTTAATTACCACTAACTCTCTATGATGTAAATATATGTATATCCCACTAATTATATTCATTATGGTTTTCTACTCCCACCTCTCATCCATAATATCAAACGGATTAACGTGATCGTGTTTTAAAAGACTCTGTTGGGACTCACCCTGGGGCGGGCTTTAGCAAAATGCCCCGGGACTCAAATGTGGGGCTTAATTCTGTAAGACATACGCCCTAAGAGCCCAACTATACGCTCTAAGTACGCCCAATGCCCGGGGCTCACCTAACAAATCTTACACAAATTATGTGATAAATTTTTTAGTTAGCATTCTTGACCCTCATAAATCTTGGATAAATGAATGATACTTAATATTTTTTAATCTATAGGGATAAGAAGATTGAGAGATTCAAATAACAAGTTGTAGTATCACATCTTTACTATTTGATAACACAGTGAGGGTGATTATATATTTCGTAACATTTCTTTTAAAAATACGTAGTGAAATTTTACTTTTTCACTTATCATTAGTCTTAATATTTTTTTCATATGTCTCAAAATTATCATATTTTATTTAGCTATTTGAAAGTAATTTTATTTTTATTCATGATGGAATGATGTTTTTGTTGTAATACTAGTAAGTTTTATTAATTATTTTATTATGGGGGGGGGGGTAAATTGTATAGTATGATAAAATATATGTTTAGAAATAATTATTCTTTTATTATTAGAAAGTTAAGATATCAGATTATTTATGCTTGTATAATCATATTAGAAGTTTTATTTTCTATGAGTTTCCGTAATCATGTTTGTAATTATTTCAAACTATTGATATATTTTTATAATTTTGTGTTATTATATTATTATACTATATTTTAAATTAAAATTTTAAAAGATCTATAGGGCTTACTCCCCATATCTTGAGGCTTATGTCTCGCTTTATGCAAAGTAAAATGCCCGGCCTCACGCCCCTGCCTCTTAAAACACTGGTAATATTCATGGCAACTCTTTGTGTTCCTCAATCCTATCCTATAAATAGTGACATTTGACACAATATTATACACACTTAAAATAGTTTTAAAAAATGAAAGATTTCTATGGTCTCTTCTCTTATCTCTTTTTATTTGTTTTGTTAAATGTTTATGTTTCTTGTTTGCTGTTATTATATAACTTTCTATTGTTTTGTCGTTGATATTATTGGGAATTTCTGTTTGAATATTGTATTTATATAGTAGTAAGCCATTTTAATTTATGCACTTTTAGTCAATTTTATGATTAAGGATGTTGTAACACCTCGGTATTAGAAAGACCTATTTTTAAAAAGAACTAAATTGAAACGAGCCAAATTGAGAATTTTGCAAGTTATGCTTAAGTTGTGAGTTTTGGGTCAACTTCAAACGACCATAACTTTCAGTACAGGATGAGTTAGGTGGCCCATAAGATATCAAATGAAAGATCTTTTAATCCTCTTTCCAACGCCACCGAGTTTACCTAATTTCGAGTTGGGATGAGAGAGACATACCCGTTTGAAGTCAGCCTGCCAAGTGAAGAAAATTTATCAGAATTAATGAGGGGTATTTTGGTCTTTTCCTTCCCCCATTAGCTTTAAACGTTTTTGGTAATATTTTAGGGGTCTAAATTGATTTGGATCAATTTTCACAATCCTAAAATACACTTAGGGTTTTAGAGACAAGTTCAAGAGGAGAAAGAAAGTTAAAGATTCAAGAACTCAAGGATTTGTTGCAATCTTCGAGGGGTTTTCGCCAAGGATTCGATCCTAACGAGGTATGTAAGTTTTCATAGTACTGGGTTCATTCACCCACATGCCAATCATGTGAATTCCATTTATTATTTTAGTCTTGAGGTTGAATGATTTGAATTCTTGAGGTTTTGTCCTTCATGCTTTGTTTATGAAGTTTGATGAGTTCTTGAGGTGGGGATTTCAATTTTTGAGAGTTGATCTTGAGGAAAAATGAGTAGATTCTCGTGTACTTGTATTGAGTAATTGAATCTAAAGAAAACTTGAGGAAAACCAATCGATTCTAGGTGAGTTAGGGTCAGAAAATGAGAAGAAAAATTCGTCGGATCATTCTGGGGGAAGGGGTGGCGTGACGCGCCACTGATGCGCCAGAAGGGCTAGCGCACCGCGCCTGCAATGCACCAAAAAAAGCCCTATGAAGTTTAGGAGCAGGCGCCCCATGCAAACAGTGCGCCATGGTCGCCTGCCCCCAATCCTTTTTCATCGTTTGTTCCGTCTAAGTCCTTTTAAAATCACAACTCTTGAATTTATAATTGAAATTCAAGATCGAGTTGAGAGTAGAGTTCGAAGAAGTTCTTTTGAGTTATTTCAGAAGTCTTTTATAAAATTTTAAAATTTGTTTTAAGACTTGAGTATGAGGATCAGGAGCGTTGAGTTTCATATTTTTAAAATGAATATATGGGGACTAAGTATTCCCAAGAGTAATGTTTTTACATTTAAAATGAGAGAAAACATCAATTTCCAAATGAATTCATGAAAAGTTTTGAGTACTATCTCTTCTAAGAGAAATATTTTGAGTAATAATCTCAAAGTTTGAGGACCAGCAATGATTTTATAAATATGAGCTGATTTATATTATTGGGAGTAGTATTGAGCACCGATATTGGGACGAGTTGAAACAACTCAAAGTCCTCATAAATCATATAGCCAACGTGGGTAGAAAGGGTCATACTTTTTTGATGATTCCTTATTGCTTTTTAAGCATAGCTTAGTAGATCCACTTAGTTGAGGATGTCTTATACTTCGGCAAGGTATAAGACAGTTCTCGCAGCGTGGGCGAGACGTTGTATCATCACATATCTAATAGTGATGGTTGTCGGTTAGAGAATCTCCCAAATAAGATTTATTATTGTATTTTTAAATACATTCACTTGTTATCTATTGTTTTAAATGCTTTATATAAACTGTATCTTTATTGTTGTTTTTATACTGTATTGAGTTGAGTATCCATGATTTGAGGTTGAGTTGAGTAGAGTTGAGTATGTTTCCTTCTTTCCATGTTCAAGCTTTTATGTTATGTTCAGTGTTCCCCTTATATGCTCGTACATTTAATGTACTGATGCCATTTGGCCTGCATCGTTTCATGATGTAGATACAGGATATCAGGGTCATCAACAGGCGCTTCATTGATACCACAACAGTTCGAGTTAGCTTTGGTGAGCCTCCTTACTTCCGGAGGATTCCATTTAATTTTCAATTTTGTTAGGATGTCGTGGGCCTTGTACCGACTTTCATCTTTGTCATTTAGAGGCTTCATAGATAGAAAATAATAGTTAAAGAGTCTTTTCATTTCCTTTGTTAAATGTTTTAAAGACTTAAGTTGCCTATTTCTGACTAGTTGAATATTCTAATATATTCAAAGTTATTTATTTGATACTTTTAAGTTAAAGTTTTACATTTGAGTTCATCTTGTATTGAGTAAGTCTTTCACTGAGAGTTGAGCCAGGCCAAGGGTTCGCATGGGGCCAGCAATGGTTCTCGAGTGCCTGATATACCGTGAGTTTACGGTATTTTTGATATATTTCACTTAGAGTTTGTGTGTGTCTTGGGCTATTTTGTTATGAGATATAATGTTTTTATGTAATCTTTTGAAGGAAATTGGTTCGTTAAGCGGTTGACTGAAGATGTATTGAAAAGAGTAACAACAACTACTAACGAGGCAAACGACGGCCTGTAGGTCCAACAACGGCCCGTAGGTGATATAGTGTAGGTGAAGTTCAGGGAATTCTGACCAAGTGTGGAACCACCAAAAGCCAATGACAGACCGTAGGTCGAGTGACGAACCGGCCTGCACATCCGTTGATGAGATCAAAGAGTTTAAGGTTCCAGTACATGAACCACGGAGGTGACCCACGAATCGTAGGTCAGGTCATCAGTCAAAACTGCATCCGACCCAGTTTTCTTTTATTTTCATTTCCTAGTTGATTTAGGATTTGAACCCTATAAATATTAGTTGTTATTTCCGATTTGAAGGTGAGGCATTATTGTAGACTTTTGTTTTTGGTCATTTGGAATTATTTTGCAAACTCTTAGCAATTTAATTTCCGGATGTTGGTTTATGCAATTGCACTTTGAATTTCAATTCAAGATTTCAGTTTTCATCTATTCTAATTGTAAATTCATGATTTCAACCTAATTATGAATTGTGAACTTTCAAGCATGAGTAGCTAAATCCACAACTAGGGTTGTGGGAACCATGAGCTATTAACAACGTATGAATAATAATTAAGTAATTCTTGAATAGTGTTTATGTATGTATTGTTAATCTTTTCATTTAGAAGTCTTTCTAGTGGTGTGCAACATTAGAACTCGCCTCGTTCCTAATTGCCTTACCAAGGGGGTAATAAATTAGAAAATGATTAAACAATGAAAATTTAGTTAAGGATTTTCTGCTATCTAATAGTCTGACTTTAATCAATTAACGTGAGGGTGAAAACCCAACTAAATTGACACGATGACTAATCTGGAGTGAAGGTAAAGGTTAGTAAAGCACACACTCATAGATTTACGAAGTCACGAGTGAAGGTTCCTACTACGGTTACCAATCACATAGGGATACATAACTTATCGGTCTTGCATGTCAAACACTAGGATAGGATTACTATTATTAGGATTACTGCGTTTAGAGCTTCTGGGGAACACATATACCCTAGTTTCCATCTTATATTGAGAACTCAAATTGTGAATCTTGTTTACTTGTTACTTAATCATTAAAATCAACAATCTGTTACTTATTTACAACATCCCCCCTCTTTACTTTTCTCAGAAATAGTTTGACTACATGGAGATAATTTTGAGTTAAGTTTAAGTCTGAACCATATTCCTCGTGCGATCGACCCCAACCTACAAGTTGGGTTCTTTATTTGGCAACGACCTCTTATACTTCTTTAGGGAGGTGTAATTTGGGCATATCAAGTTTTAGCGACGCTGCCGGGGAATTCAGGTTTTCGATTAAACTAACTACATTGTTGAACGTTAGTCAAGTATTTCTTGATTTTACATTTTTGTTTTGTTTATATTTTCTACAGGTTTCAACTCTAGTGTATGGCCAGTACACGGAGTCGAGGTGAACCCTTGACCCCCTACGATCCTGAATTATGAAAAACTTTATGGAAAATGGCTAATCAAGGGGTACACAATGATCCAATCGGAGAGGGTCAAGGAGATGGATCTCAATTGCCTCCGCCTGGAGTTTTGAATATACCCGTTCGGTTTCAGAAGGGTAATCTGATCGAAAATGTAGAAAGGGTGCAGAATCCGCCAGCACTGAGGGTTCGTGATAAGTACATGGTCGATTATGACGCGGTTGAATCAGAATGGCCTATTGTTCTCCCTCCTCTACCTCTAGGACATACATTTGTGGTGACCAGCAGTTTTATGCAAATGCTTACACCAAGAGGGTTGCTTTCTAGGTTAGCTCCGAAAGATCCATATGCTCACATGGCTAAATTGAAAAGTGTCTTTAAGAGTTGCGTGGGACGAACAAAATTTGATATGAAGGTCATCGGTTTTAGAGTGTTCCCACTGTCGTTGACTGGTCATGCTGCTGTGTGGTTTTCTGAGCTGCCATACAATTCGATCTATACATGGGACCAATTACATAAGGTGTTCATGTCAAGGTATTTTCCGGTTTCTATGAAATTAAATCACAAGGATAAACTAAATAATTTCACAGCACTACCTGGAGAGTCGGTAAGCAGTTCTTGGGATAGGTTCACTGGGTTCATGAGGAGTGTTCCGAATCACCGCATAGATGATGATTCACTAAAGGAGTACTTCTACAGAGGACAAGATGACAATGGAAGGGTTGTGTTAGATACTATTGCCAGAGGATCATATGGTGAGTGCACTTTTGAGGAGATCACTTAAAAACATGAGAGGATTTCCCAAAACAATAAAGCATCGAACACTAGAAAGGCAAATACTGGTAGGAGCACGTTCGCTGTTCAAGCTGCACCAAATCAATCAAATGATGACATTCGTGAAGAGATGGCTCAAATGAGGACATAAATTGTCTTAGTACTAAAGCATGTGAGTGGGAGTACAGAAAAAGTGAATGCGGTTAATTATCTGACTAGAACCCCACCACCTCCAGTTGAGGAGTACTACTACGAGGAGGATGCAAATTGGGTGAATGATCAGACGGAGGGTTTCCGAACCAATGCCCAAGGTTCCAACTCGGATAATTGGCACCAAGGTCAAGGAAACCAAGGTCGGAACTATGGAAACTACAACCGTGAGGATAACTATGTCCGAGATGGGAACTAGAACCGTGATAACAATTACAATCGGAATAATTATCGCAATATAAATGATAAGGTTGGGCCCTACGTTCCACCTGGTAATAGAGAGGCTCGTACTAGTATGACTGGCATTGAGGATATGATGCAGAAAATGATGAAGAGGTTTAAGGTGACAGATGAGAATGTGAAAGAGATGAGGAATGATTTATCTGGAATTGGTCAAAAAGTTGATGCCCATGTTGTGTCGATAAAGAAACTTGAGCAGCAGTTTAGTCAGTTGTCCGCTACTACGAACCCACGCAAACCTGGCAAACTTCCTAGCAACACCATCCAGAATCTGAAAAATGATGGGCATTGTATGACAGTCATTACTCACGGAGGAAAGTAGACTATTGATCCCCCCATGCCGTCTGAGGTTGAAAGAGTGATAGAAAATGATGAGGATGAGAATGCGGTTATTGAAACTCCAAAAGTGGACAAAGAAAAGGAAGCTGAAGTGACCAAAAAAGTTATTCCCATGTATAGACCTCCACCTCCGTTTCCACGAAGATTGGTGAAAAATACTAAAGAGAGAAAGTATCGCAGGTTAATCACTATGTTGAAGAAACTATCCATCAATGTTCCGTTGATTGAATCTTTGTAACAAATGCCTAGGTATGCGAAATTCATGAAAGACTTGGTGACCAAAAAGAGGGCTGTCAATTTTGAGAATAATGAGAGGGTGCAACATTGTAGTGCTATGGCTACTAGGTCACTTGTGCAAAAGAAAAAGGATCCTAGAGCTTTCACCATTCCTTGTAGCACTGGGATTTTGCACATTGCAAATGCTTTGTGTGATTTAGGGGCCACAATTAATTTGATGCCATTGTCCATACATAAGAACTTTGGTTTAGGAGCTCCAAAACCGACTGCGATGCATTTACTTATGGTCGATAGAACTATGAAGAGGCTCATTGGAGTGCTCCAAGATGTCCTTGTGAAAGTAGAGTCATTCATCTTTCCAGCGGACTTTGTGATACTCTATTATGAGGTTGATTTTTAGGTTCCCATCATCTCAGGGAGACCATTTCTTGCTACTAGGTGTTCCTTGGTCGATATGGAGAGAGGGTAGATGAAACTCCGATTAAACAATGAGGAGCTAAATTTTAAAATTTGTAGGTCTATGAAGCATGAAAGTGATCATAAATCAGCATCGATGGTAAATCATATTGAGAAGCGAGAATCTGAGGTGTCTATTAAAGAGAGGTTAGGTGTTTAGGCATTAGCTGTTGTGATAATGAATTTTGACAGTGATGGTATTAAGGACTATGATGAGCTAGTTGTTGCACTTGTTAGGTTCAAATTTTGTTTCAAACCAAAATGGTTGGAATTAGACATGAAGAATCGCGACATCCCACCTGCAAAACCGTCTGCTGATGAGCCTCCAAAACTGGAACTTAAGGTTCTTCCATCCCATTTGGTAAAAAATAACACCTTGCCCATTGTTATTGCTGCTGACTTGAGTGAAGGTCAAATAGAGGCAGTGATATCAGTGTTGAAGCGGTACAAGAGGGCTATTGGATGGACTATTGCGAACATTATTGGGATTCCGCCGGGAATTTGTTCTCACAAAATCCAACTCATGCCAGACAGTAAGCCAAGTATTGAGCATAAAAGGAGACTAAATCCCCCTATGCAAGAGGTTGTAAAAAAGGAGATCATTAAGTGGTTAGATGTTGGAGTCATATATCCCATTGCTGATAGTAGTTCGGTTTGCCCAGTTCAGTGTGTGCCAAAAAAATGAGGAATCACTGTGGTTCCCAATGCTATAAATGAGCTTGTTCCAATGAGGCCGGTGACTGGATGGAGAGTGTGTATGGACTATCGCAAGTTAAATGCATGGACCGAAAAAGACCACTTCCCAATGCCTTTCATGGATCAGATGCTAGATTGTCTCGTTGGTAAGGGTTAGTACTGTATTCTAGATGGGTATTCTGGCTATAATCAAATCTCCATAGCTCTGGAAGACCAAGATAAAACAACCTTCACTTGCCTTTATGGGACTTTCGCCTTCAAAAGGATGCCATTTGGGTTATGTAATGCTCCAGTGACCTTCCAACGTTGTATGATGTCAATATTTTTAGATATGGTAGAGGACACGATAGAGGGATTTATGGATGATTTCTTTGTGGTAGGTGACTCATTTGATAATTGTTTGACACATGTGGGTGAGCTACTAAAACGGTGTGAAGAGTGCAACCTTGTCCTCAACTGGAAAAAGTACCGCTTTATGGTGAAAGAGGGTATAGTGTTGGGTCATCGAATTTTGAGGTTGATCGAGCTAAAGTTGAGGTAATAGAAAAGCTTCCACCACCCATCTCTGGAAAATATGTGCAAAGTTTTCTTGGGCATGCAGGTTTCTACCGGAGGTTCATAAAAGATTTCTCTAAAATTGCACACCCATTGTGCAAGCTACTTGAAAAAAGAGTGTAGGTTTGATTTTGATAATGCTTGTCTGAGAGCATTTGGAGAGTTGAAAGAAAGTTAACTTTGGCACCTATCATTATTTCACCGGATTGGGGTCAACCGTTTAAAGTGATGTGTGATGCAAGTGGTTGGCGTTTGGTATGGTATTAGGACAGAGGCGAGAGAAAATTCTTCATCCGATTTACTATGCCAGCAAAGCTCTGAATGTGGCCTAAAAGAACTATACGGTGACTGAATAGGAACTCCTTGCAGTGGTTTTTGCATTTAAGAAATTTAGATCCTACTTGCGTGGTACTAATGTCATAGTGCATACTGACCATTCTGCAGTGAGGTATCTTATGGCTAAAAAGGATGCAAAACTAAGTTTGATTAGATGAGTGCTCCTACTGCAAGAGTTTGATTTTGAGGTAAAAGACAGAAAGGGAACAGAAAATCAGGTTGCTGATCACTTGTCCAGACTAGAGGAGAAAGCTATGACCAAGCTAGAGGATGGAGTTGACATTAATGATGCGTTCCTTGATAAACATGTATTGGCTGCTTCTTATGATCTTATCCCTTGGTTCGCAGATTTTGCTAACTACTTGGCAAGTGATTTGGTTCCGTCGAATTTTTCATTTTACCAAAGGAAAATGTTTATGTCTGATGTGAAGAAATTCTTTTAGGATGAGCATTACTTGTTTCATGTATGTGCTGATGGGATTATTCGTCACTGTGTGCCCGAGGTTGAGATGATGAGTATACTAGAGACATGTCATTCATCGCCTGTTGGTGGGCACCATAGTGGTATCCGAACTTCTCATAAAATTTTGCAGTGTGGGTATTACTGGCCTACCATCCACCAAGATGCTCATGATTTCACCAAGACTTGTGTTAGTTGCCAACGTGAAGGAGGGATTTTGAAAAAGCAAGAACTACCTATGAACCCAATACTAGTGATTGAGCTTTTTGATGTTTGGGGTCTTGACTTTATTGGTCCGTTTGTGAGTTCGAATGGGATGAAGTACATTCTTATGGCGGTTGACTATGTATCAAAATGGGTGGAAGCAGTCGCGCATTCAAACAATAAGGGAAAAAGTGTCATCGCATTCCTGAAAAAGAATATTTTCTCCAGATTTGGTACACCAAGGGCAATCATAAGCGATGGAGGTTCTCACTTTTGTAATATATTATTTATCGCGTTGCTTGATAAGTATGGTGTTCGCCACAGTGTAGCAACCCCGTATCATCCGCAGTCCAGTGGGAAAGTTGAAGTGTCGAATCGCGAGTTAAAGTAATTTCTTGCAAAGACCGTAAATGCCAACAGAACTGACTAGTCGAGAAGGCTTAATGATGCTCTATGGGCTTACCGCACTGCATTAAAAACTCCCATAGGTATGTCCCCCTACCAACTTCTATATGGGAAATCTTGCCATTTTCCTGTAGAGCTAGAGCATAAAGAAATGTGGGCGCTAAAGAAGTTGAATTTGGATTGGGGTGCCGCATCGAGTCAAATACTGAATGACATGAATGAGCTTGATGAGTTTCGCCTGAAAGCATATGAAAGTTCAGCCTTGTATAAGGAGAAGATGAAGAAGTATCATGATCAGAAGATCGCAAAGCAGGAATTGTTGTCGGTGATTTGATGCTCTGATTTAACTCAAGGTTGCGCTTGTTTCCTGGCAAGCTCAAGTGCAAGTGGACCGGGCCATTCAAAGTAACTCAAGTATTTCCACATGGAGCGGTTGAACTCGAGAACAAGGAAGGAATGAAATTCAAGGTGAACGGTCAAAGGATAAAAATCTACTTGGGAAAATCTGAGAGTATCAATGAAGTGGTAGAGAAATGGGATCTTAGTGAAATCTGAGTAACTAAGGTGTATGCTTCGTGCAGCGACGTTAAATCAAGCGCTGCTTGGGAGGCAACCCAAGCTGTAAATTCTAGCCAACTATAGGAGTTTTCTTTTCGATATAGGCAGTTTTCTTAAATTTATAGCTCTCTAGATAGTTGTTCATTAATTTTTAGTTTTAGTGTTGGCTAGATGTAGATAGCATAGGTTCCCTGTTTCAAAAGTGTCCAGAAAATGTAAAAAGGAAGTCCTAAGGTTTCCTACGTGGGCAGGGAAGAAAAGAAAAAATCTACAGAAAATAAGGTGAGGCAGTGGTCTACGGATCCCATCGACTGTCCGGCGGTCCAACCACGGACCGTGAATGGCATCCATAGATCCCATGTATGTGTTCTAAATTTTTCTAAGTGTTAGAGTGGACCACGGAACCCATCGACGGACCGTCGTCAGGGTTTCGTGGGTCCAAGTTAGCGTTTCTGATGACCCGACCCGGACCCCCTTTAAAATAAAACCCCTTCATTTCAAACACATCCCCCAATTCCCTCTTTCCCCCCAACCATTTTTTAAACCGTTAATATACCCACATTCATCCCATAATCTTCCCCATTTACTCCCCTATATCTTTCCTTTCCAATTCCATTACCCCCATTCTCTTTCACATCTCCCAAATTCTCCATTTTTCTCCCGTCACTTCCTCTCTCCCACAAGATCACTCTAAGTCCGGGTTCGGTGTCGATATTGCTTGGGTATTAAGAAGAAGTCTTAGTCAACACACTCCTCAACTTCGCTTTGCTTGTAAGGTAATCGATCTCACCATAACATTGATTTGTGTTCATTGTTTAAATTGAAATCAACAAAGTTGTACTTGAACTTGGGTAGGAATTTGCATGATAACTTGGTATGAACTAGTTCTAATTTACCCTTGGAAGAATGGTAATTGGAGTGTGTTGTTAAAATTAACCACACAAAGAAAATTCAACGTCTAAGTGTGTGTTTTGACTTAGGGTTTCACTAGTTACTTGATTAATTGAGAAATGTGAATGAACGAAACCCTAGGAATGACGAACTACAACATAATATGTTGAAATGCATCTTTAGACTTAGATTGGTTGTTGATTGTTAAGTTTAAAGTGTTAAATGAAAAGTTGGAATCACAATGCCTGCCACAGTTTTGGTATACGACCACCACCAACGGATCGTAGGTCCACCTATGGACCGTAGGTCGTGGCCCGTTACTGACCTGCTCACAATTATTTTGCTAAGTTGTGAACCACGGTGTGGACTATGGTCCGTCATTCCATCGACTGACCTATCTGCACATCCGTGGTTCCAACTTTAGAGACCCAAAAATGGTCCTCCTGACCTACGAAGGGGACCCACGGCCCGTCACTCCATCGACGGACCATAGGTCCCAAATACAGTCACTGTCTGTCAAATTTTTCAAATTTTGTATAGGTCCTAAGGGTGTTCTAAAATTATTCCGCTGTTCTTTTTGACTTCTTTTATTACTAACTAGTCTTCCACAGGTACCATGGCTCCAAAAGAGGCACCCATTTACTTCAGAAAAGGCAAGTCAAAGTCGGTTGCACCCTCGCGTCGGGTGATTCAAGACTCAAGCGGAGAAGAGTACACACTGGGGAAAATGAGAACCTTCGCACTGCCCCTATGACCACACTGCACCGGAATAGGCAGACAGCTGTATCTGATGAGGAGTATCCCACCTCCACCACCCCCGTAGTTGTCCCCAAGTCTGAGGAGGGGCCCCAACATGATAACGAGTCATATTCCGGCTCAGAGTCGCAGTCCGGCTCTAGTTCTAGCTTCACACCAGCCTCTGCTTTCGATGCATCTATCTACAGAGAGGCTCATGACCCGCTTGGCATACCCATGTACCCCGTTCTTCTTACCACTGAGCCAAACAGGTGGTGTGTTATGGGCCAGTACCAGATATACTATGATGGGGTAAACCAGAAGGAGCATCAGAGGTAGACCCAGACCATTACTGAGGAGTGCCGGGTACTTACAGGTAGCCTCCACACTGGGCCCATGATTGAGGAGCTGTTCAAGAAGCACATGTGTGAGTGGATGGAACGGAGTTCGGGAAAATTTAGCAAGGAGATGACCCAAAAGTTCTACGCCTCCTACGCCACCACTATCCGTGATGCTATCTCTAAGAAGGCCAAGCCATTAACTCAGCCCCCACTTCAGGCTACCTTAGTGCAGAACTTTTCTGTTGACATCTCCGAGACCACTATCCGCCAGTTCATTTATGGCCTAGACCACACTCTACCGATTAATACAGTGGAGTATGACTACAGGATGGGAGTGGTTCAAAGTGGGGGATTTCAGAGAGATACCGAACAAAGAGAGAGTTTACTCCGTTGGATGGCCCTTCAATTACCGATAAGAGGGAGCGTACCGAGTAGGGTGCAATACTACTTTGCCAATCAAAAAGGTAACTTTGAGCTTCACTGTGAAGTTCTTTTAGACCATTTTTCCTACCAGACTGTCCCCTACAAAGACGGACAACGTGGTTACTTGGGATCGGGCTGTGATGTTGGCAGCACTTGTGGTAGGACTTGAGCTTGACTTCACCCAGATTCTGATCACTGAGATACATGAGAGGGCCTTCAAGACCATAACTACTTCGCCCTTTCCTTGTCTTATATTTCATCTGTACAGGGCAACTGGGGTGCCTATTTGGCATTGTGACAGTCTGATAGAGGCGACCAAGATGGTGGACATTGGCCTTATTAGATATGATGTCAATCTGGCTGCATCACGGAGGGATACACAGGTTGACCTACCTTCTTTGAGTGCTAATATTGTTGATGATGTGGAGCAGAATCAGGTTAATGATGCCGCCATACCTCTCACTAATATGGATGCACAAGCTCCCCCCTTCTACTTCCACTAGTCAAGCTGCGACCTCATCCAGAGCCACTCCCTCTTCATGGTCCACTGTCGTTCCTCTTGCCCGAGTCCAAAAGTTGGAGACCCAGATGGCTACTCTGCTGCAGCACATGTGGCCTTTGGATGCAGCAATCTGTAGAGGAGTCTGAGGCTCGTATGGAGCGGATGATGGATGGGAAAATTCAGGCTGTCCTTAAGCACCTAGATGTATTGGAGTTGCGAGTCTTGGAGAGGCCTGCACCCACCATAGATGTGACTACTTTCCAGACAGAGGTGGCTAGGCTCCGATCAGATGTTGATGCCCTGCTAGCCCCTGATGAGGTTGTACCGGAAACTACACCTGAGGTTGAGGAAGATGAGGTAGTGATTTCTGCACTTTTTGGTGATATAATGCCACCACCCGACCCTTCCCGTGTGGTTGGGAAGCACTACCATTCTTCGATGCATACTTCGGATGCTGAGGAGGCCCACCGAGCTAAGAAGAGGGAGAGGCAGAAGCTTGAGGCTACCCAGCGACAGTCTTTGTTTGAGGAGGAGATGCGTCTGAGGAGAGCCTGTGAGATGGAGTTTGTTAGTGCATCGAGTTCGAGGAGCACTACTAATGGTGTTCCTGTTATTGATGAGGGCGCTACAGATGGGTTATGCGCCAGAGCTTTGCTTCACCCTATGCTTTACTTCTTCTTCTTTTCTATGCAGTGAGGGGAATTGCACGATATTTTTTTAGGGGTGGGGTAAATGGGTTGTGACTGATAGAGTGAAATCTGAGTAACCCAACTCATAACCCTCCCATAGGGTTTTCTTCCCTGTGTTCTTTTTCCTCAAGGGACTGATTTACTTTTATGTTGAACCGGCATGTTTAGGATTGTATGTGTAGAAGTAAGTAGAAGAATGAAAGCATGATGGCATAAGAGTATGAAATTGATACCTGTCCAAAATTTTGAAATGTGCTAGATCTATAGGCTTAATGAGTTCAATGTGTTGGATTTTCATGTGACATGAAAAAGAACTGGTATGATAACATGACTTAAGCTAATACTTGAACTGGGTGTTTCAATAATCTGATAATGAAGCAATGTGCCAAGTGTGTGTGAGGAAATTTTGTAGGTTCATGCAGTATGCGCCAATCTAGAACTTGCCCCGTTGGTCCTGCTAAGATAATCTAGGCTAGAAATTGGGAAATGATCATAGGCCCTTGTCCAAATAAGTCCACTTAAGCCTAAAATAATCCAACCAAAAGAAATAAATGCTCCCTTAGATCCAAATGTTTGAGCCTAACGAATACCACTTCTTTCAATACACCAAACTCACCTTCGCTAAAAGATTGTTTTGGCCCTGGTCCCTCTTTAGACATGTGCACCTTAACTTAGGCCAAAAGCCTAAGTTGAGGGTGTCTAATTCAAAATTTTACCTTAATCTTTCCCCTGGTACGACATCGGATATTGTGCACCTCAACTCATACAAAATAAATAAGTTGAGGGTGTCTATGAAAATGGAAATCGAAAGAAAATGGTATGAAAATATTTGTGTGAAGAAGATAGAAAAAGATGTGACTAAAGTCAAAAAAACAAAAAGAATGATAATGATGATGAGAAACAAAGAAAGAAGAAGTAAAAAAAATGAAAAAAGAAGAGCGATAAAGTTAAAGTCACATCTGTGCTGAAGAGAGTCACGGAAAAGAGCAGAAAATAAGAATATGTCAAGATTTAGTTGAGAAAAGAGGTAAATAGCCAATGTAATGTCAAGGAGGGCAGAGAAGTCACTAAAAATACCAAAATGTATCCTACCTAACCCTGAGCCTATGTTACAAGATAAGAAAGTCCTATAGTGATCCTAATGACTAGTCTGGAGAATCTATGTAGTGAAAATAAGGGTAAGCCTATGGTATTGAGCACTAATTGCATTTGAATTCACTTCTGAGCGTGAGTGTTGACTAAATCCTTAAGCCTAAAAAATCAAAATTGTTGTGTCAAAAAAGATTTCTTTGAAGTGAGGGCACTAGTTACATTGTTGGAGAATTGGCATCTTGGTGATTGTTGAAAGTGTATGTGGTGATGTCTATTGGTCGATCTATGTCATATTTTGATCCGCATGAGTTAGCTTGTTGAGTCTAAATTAAAAGATATGCACTAGGTGATGGAATTGATTGAGAAGGCACTGTGATTGCTTGAGTTAGTATGTTTGCTTCCACATAAGTGTCGTTTAGAGTTTAATGTGTCGCTTGAGGTCAATCAACAAGTTTAAGTTGAGGGTATTGACATACCGTGAGTTTACAGTATTTTTGATGTATTTCACTTAGAGTTTGTGTGTCTGTTGGGCTATTTTGTTATGAGATATAATATTTTTATGAATTCTTTTTGCAGGAAATTGGTTCAGTAAGCGGTTGACTGAAGATGGCTTAAAAAGGATAGCAACAGATATTGACGAGGGAAACGACAGACCATAGGTCCAACGACGGCCCGTAGGTGATGCAGTATAGGTGAAGTTTAGGGAATTCTGACGAATCGTGGAACCATGGAAGCCAATGATGGACCATAGGTCGAGTGACGACCCGTCCTACACAACCGTCGATGAGATCAGAGAGTTTGAAGTTCCAGTACCTGAATCATGGAGGGGACCCATAAATAGTAGGTCGACCCACGGTCCGTAGGTCAGGTCGTCAGTCAAAACCGCATCCGACCCAGTTTTCTTTTATGTTTGTTTCCTAGTTTATTTAGGATTTGAACCCTATAAATATTAGTTGTTATTTCCATTTTTGGGGGTTAGACATTATTGTAGACTTTTATTTTTGGACTTTTAGAATTAATTTCTGGAAGTTGATTTATGCAATCGTACTTTGAATTTCAATTCAAGATTTCGGTTTTCATGTATTCTAATTGTAAGTTCATGATTTCTTTTAACCTAATTATGAATTGTGAACTCTCAAGCATGAGTACCTAAATCCACAACTAGGGTTGTGGGAACCATGAGCAATTAACAACCTATGAATAATAATTAAGTAATTTTTGAATAGTGTTTATACATGTATTGTTAATCAATTCGTTTAGAAGTCTTTCTAGTGGTGTACAACGTTAGAAATCGCCTCGTTCCTACTTGCCTTACCAAGGGGGTAATGAATGAGAAGAGGATTAAACAAAGAGATTTAGTTAAGGATTTGCTGCTATCTAATAGTCTGACTTTAATCAATTGACGTGAGGGTGAAAACCCAACTAAATTGACACGATGACTAATCTGGAGTGAAGGTAAGGGTTAGTAAAGCACACACTCGTAGATTTACCAAGTTGCGAGTGAAAGTTCCTACTAAGATTACCAATCACGTAGGGATACATAACTTATCGGCCTTGCATGTTAAACACTAGGATCGGATTACTATTATTAGCATTACTATTATAAGGATTACTGCGTTAAGAGCTTGTGGGGAACACATATACCCTAGTTTCCATCTTATATTGATAAATCAAATTGTGAATCTTGTTTACTTGTTACTTAGTCATTCAAATCAACAATCTGTTACTTATTTACAACATCCCCCCTGTTTACTTTTCTCGGAAATAGTTTGACTAAACGGAGATAATTGTGAGTTAAGTTTAAGTCTGAACCATATTCCTCGTGGAATCGACCACAACCTACAAGTTGGGTTCTTTATTTGGCAACAACCTCTTATACTTCTTTACGGAGGTATAATTTTGGCGTATGATTGCCAGTCGCGTCCAGGGTGAAGGCTCGAAGCGTGACAAACTTGGTACCAGAGCACATAATTCAGGAGTCCTAGGGTGTCTATGAAGCCGTGTCTGTAGAGTCCTAGTAATTGGTGTTAAGTGCCCCACATCTATAATTAGGAGGCTGCGATATTTAGGAGTAATCTCACTTCTTTCATACACTTTTCGTGCGATAGAGTTCAACTCTATAAAGTTTCTTTCTTATTCATGCTTGCGCGTATCTTTCAAATCATGCCTCCATGAAGAGCTATTCGTGGTTTTCTTTCTAGGAGGAATGTTGATCCCCAAGATCAAGGGGTCCCCAATGCACTAGAAGTGCAACCCCTAGGAGAGGTCACTAATGCTGAGTTTCGGGATGCTATCCGAATGTTGAGTCAAGTTGTGACCAACCAAGTTGGGCAACAAAGAGTGAATCGACAGGATGTGGCTGATACATCAAGGATCCGTGAGTTCTTGAGGATGAATTTTCCAGACTTCACCGGTTCAAGTATCACTGAGGATTCGGAAAACTTTGTGGAAGAGTTGCATGAAGTGTTTGAGGTGATGCATGTTGCAGATGTTGAGCGTGTGGAACTAGATGCATACCAACTGAAGGGTGTTGCTCGAGTCTGGTACGATCAATGGAAGAAGAGTAGAGTTGAGGGTGCACCAATTGTGAAATGGTATGAGAGAGGAAAAAGTAAGGGAATTCCTCACTCTTAAGTAGGAATCCATGAGTGTGCATGAGTACAGCCTCAAGTTCACTCAACTGTCCCACTATGCTCCGGAGATGGTAGCTGACATGAGGAGCAGGAAGAGTCTATTTGTATCTGGGTGGTCTCGCTTGTCAAGTAAGGAGGGCAAGGCAGCTATGCTGATAGGAGACATGGACATAGCAAGGCTTATGATACATGTGCAATAGGTTGAGGAGGATAAGCTGAGAGATAGAGAAGAGTTCCAGAACAAGAAGGACAAGATAACAGGTAATGAGTCCGGATAGCAGAAGAGAAATGCGAACCGGTCATCCTTTCAACAAAAGCCAAATGGACCTGCTCCATCATCTGCTAGTACACCTGCACCAAAGAACAAAGGTTTGTTACTGAATCAGAATTCTCAGAACTTCAAAGCTAGACCTGCACAATCTCAAGGTAGTGTGGAACAAGGAGGTAATTAGACTCCTGCATGCGCTAAGTGTGGTAGGAATCACCCAGGAGCGTGTCCTGATTGCTCCACTGGTTGCTTCAAGTGTGTCCAGAATGGTCAGTTCATGACAGTGCCCTAAGAACAGACAGGGTAGTGGTAATAGGGGAAATAGAGCCTAATCTTCTTCAGCAGATCCTCCTGACAGAGTTATACCTAGATGAGCTATTTCAAGGACAGGCGGAGGGGCAAACCATCAAAATGCTATCACAAGTCGCCAAGAGTAAGAGAATTCACCTGATGTTGTTACAGATATGATCAAAGTCTTTACTTTTGATGTATATGCATTGCTAGATCCAGGTGCCAGTCTATATTTTGTGACTCCATATATTGTTATGAGGTTCAATATTATTCTCGAACAACTTCTTGAGCCCTTTAGTGTTTCCAAACTTGTTGGTGAGTCTATTCTAGCTGAGAGAGTTTAAGGTGATTGTACCATTTCTGTCAATCACAAGGACACCATAGGTGACTTAGTTGAGTTAGATATGGCGGACTTTGATGTTATTCTAGGTATGGACTGACTTCATGCTTTTCATGCATCAGTTGATTGTAGAACTCAAGTAGTTAAGTTCATGTTTCCTAATGAGCCAGTTATTGAGTGGAGGAGTAGTTCTGCAGTGCCTAAGGGTCATTTTATTTCGTACCTTAAGGCTAGAAAGTTAGTTTCCAAGGGGTGTAATATCACTTAGTCCGAGTTAATGAATCTAGAGTTGAGACACCGCCTATTCAGTCAGTTCCAGTCGTGAGTGAGTTTCAAGATGTCTTTCAAGATGATCTTCCAGGAATCCCTCCTGAGAGAGAAATAAACTTAGGTATAGATATTCTTCCTGATACTCGACCTATTTCTATTCCGCCATATAGAATGTCTCCCGTTGAGTTGAAAGACCTTGTTGATAAGGCTTCATTCGACCAAGTGTCTCACCTTGGGGCGCTCCGGTCTTATTTGTGAGGAAGAAGGATGTATCAATTAGGATTTGTATTGATTATTGCCAATTGAACAAGGTTACTATAAAAAATAAGTATCCCCTTCTGAGAACTGATGATCTTTTTGATCAATTTTAGGGTGCCACTTATTTTTCTAAGATAGACCTCAGATCTGGCCATCATCAGTTGAGAGTAAGATAAAGGGACATCCCTAAGACAACATTCAGGACCCGCTATGGTCATTATGAGTTCCTAGTCATGTCTTTTGGTTTGACTAATACTCCTGCAGCGTTCATCTTATGAACATAGTGTTTAATCCCTATCTTGATATGTTTGCTATCATGTTTATCGATGACATTCTAATTTATTCAAGGAATGAGGAAGATCACGCTAGTCATCTCAGAGTAGTTCTCCAAACTCTAAAGGATAAGGAGTTGTATGCTAAGTTTTCCAAGTGCGCATTTTGGCTTGAGTCTGTGACATTCTTAAGCAACATTGTTTCTGGTGATGGGATTCGAGTTGCCACAGAGTTTGCTAAATTTTGAGTTCGGATGAGGGAGATATGCCCATTTGAAGTCAGCCTGTCCAGTTAAGGAAATTTACCCAAGTTAATGAGGGGTATTTTTGTCTTTTTCTTACCCCATTAGCTTTAAACATTTTTTGTAATATTTTAGGGGTATAAACTGATTTGGGTCAGTTTTCACAATCCGAAAATATGTTTAGAATTTTAGAGTGAAGTTCAAGAGGAGAAAGAAAGGAAAAGATTCAAGCGTTCAAGGATTTCTTGCAATCTTTGAGGGGTTTT
This sequence comes from Solanum etuberosum, assembly GCA_029582245.1. NCBI lineage: Eukaryota > Viridiplantae > Streptophyta > Magnoliopsida > Solanales > Solanaceae > Solanum > Solanum etuberosum. The sequence continues at coordinate 21,439 of JAJONR010031887.1, forward strand.
AGCCAAGAATTCGATCCTAACGAGGTATGTAAGTTTTCATAGTATTGGGTTCATTCACCCACACACTAATCATGTGAATTTCATCTGTTATTTTGTTCTTGAGGTTGAATGATTTGAATTCTTGATAAGTGTTCTTGAGGTTTTGTCCTTCATGCTTTGTTTATGAAGTTTGATGAATTCTTGAGGTGGGGATTTTGATTTTTGAGAGTTGATCGTGAGGAAAAATGAGTAGATTTTTGTTTACTTGTATTGGGTAATTGAATCTACGAAAAAATTAAGGAAAACAATCGATTCTAGGCGAGTTAGGGTAAGAAAATGCGACGCGCCACTGATGCACCAAGAATGCTGGCGCGTCGCGCCTGCAGTGCGCCAAAAAAAGCTCTTTGAAGTTTAGGGGATGGCGCCCCGCGCAAGTGATATACCGTGAGTTTTCGGTATTTTTGATGCATTTCACTTGGAGTTTATGTGAGTCTTGGGCTGTTTGTTATTAGATATGATGGTAGTTGATCTCATTTTGCAGGAAAATCAGTTTAAAGCAATTGACGTTGAAAAGAGCTGAAACAGCATGACGTTGGCAACCTACGAGCTCACCCACGAGCCGTCACTCAGTTGACGAGTCGTAGGTGGAAGTAGTAGGTCAATGATTCAAGGAATTCTTACCAAGTGTTGAACCACGGAGGTGACCTACGCCCCGTCGATGCAGCGACAGACCGTAGATGGGAGTCGTCAGTCGATTCAGAAAGTTGAGTTCCAGTACTTTAACCGCCGATGTGTAGGATGGATCGTGAGTGGACCTACGAGCCGTAGGTGGCAACCTTCAATGAGAAAGCCAAAATATTTCCTAACTGCTGAACTACAGAGGTGACCCATGGACCATTGGATGATCGACGGTGCTTCGATGGTCACCGTCAGTCGAAACTGCCAAAACCGGAATTTTGCTTATTTTCTTTTCCTAGTTGGTTTAGGATTTAAATACTATAAATATAGGTTGTAATTTATGTTTTTAGGAGTTAGACCTTATTGGAGAATTTTTTTTTGTATTTTTTAATTACTTTGCAAACAATTTAGCAATTTAATTCTTGAAGATCGTTTATGAACTTTGCTTTTGATTTTCAATTCAAGATTTCGGTATTCATCTACTTTGATTTTTAGTTCATGATTCTTCTTATTAACAACATTATAAATTTTGAATCCTCAAGCATGAGTAGCTAAATCCACAACTAGGGTTGTGGGAACCTTGAGCAATTAACAAAGTATGACTAATAAATAAGTAATTCTTGAATAGTGTTTATACATGTATTGTTAGTGTTTTCATTTAGAATGCTTTCTAGCGGTGCGCAACGTTAGAACTCGCCTCATTCCTACTTGCCGGACCAAGTAGGTAATGAATGAGAAAAAGATTAAACAACGGAGATTTAGTTAAAGAATTTCTGCTATCTAATAGCCTGACCTTAATCAATTGATGTGAGGGTTAATACCCAACTCAATTGATGCAAGGGCTAATTCGAGGTTAAAGGTAAGGGTTAGTAAAGTAGACACCCGTAGACGGACCAAGTTGCGTGGTGAAATTCCCTATTTGGAGGACAAATCACTTAGGGATACCCAACTTATCAACCGTGCATGTCAAACACTAGGATAGAGTTTTTATTATTAGGAATACTGCGTTAAGAGCTTGTGGGGAACACTTACACCCTAGTTTTCATGTCATATTGATATCTCAAACTGTAAATCATGTTTAGATGTTACTTATTGATACAAATCAACAATATGTTATTTTATTTACAAATCCCCCCTTTTGTTACTTTTCTCAGAAATAGTTTGACTAAACGTAGATAATTGTGAGTTAGCTTAAGTCTAAACCATATTCCTCGTGGGATCGACCCTAACCTGAAAGTTAGGTTCTTTATTTGCCAATGACCTCTTATACTTCTTTCGGGAGGTGTAATTTGGGCGTATCAAATTTTGACGCCGCTGCTGGGGAATATAACTTTGAGATTAAACTAACTTCATTATTAATCTTTAGTCAAGTATTTCCTGATTTTACATTTTTGTTTTGTTTTTATTTTCTAAACGTCTTACCTCTAGTGTATGCCAAGTACACGGAGTCAAGGAAATCCCATAACGCCCTACGATCCATAACTGAGGAGAACTTTGAGAGGAATTGGTGGAAGAGGCGTAAATCTTGGGGTGCAAAATGATCCTATCGAAGAGGGTCAAGGAGAGGGAGCTGGGTTTCAACCTCCTAGACTTGTGAATGTACCCGCTCAGGTTCAAGGTGGTCATCTAATCAAAAATGTAGAAAGGGTGCAAAATCCACCGGCACCAAGAGTTTGTGACAACTACAAGGTTGATTATGACTCGGTAGAATCAATCGGGCCTATTGTTCTCCCTCCACTACCTCAGCGACATTCTTTTGTGGTGACCAGCAGTCTGATGAAAATACTTACAACAAGACGGTTGTTCACTGGGTTACCTTCGAAAGATCCAGATGCTCACATGGTTAAATTAACAAGTGTCTGTTTGAGTAGTGTGGGACGACCGGACTTGGACATGGACATTATAGGTTTTAGAGTATTCCCACTTTCGTTGACAGGTGATGATGCTGTGTGGTTTTCCAACCTGCCATACAATTCAATATATACATGGGACCAACAACACAAGGTTTTCATGGCAATTTATTTTTCGGTGTCCAAGAAGTTGAATCTCAAGGATAAACTAAATAACTTCATGGCGCTACCTGGAGAATCAGTAAGCAGTTCGTGGGACAGATTCACTAGATTCATGAGGAGTGTGTCGAACCACCGCATAGATGATAAGTCACTGAAGGAGTACTTCTACAGAGGACAGGATGACAATGGAAAGGCTGTGCTAGATACAATTGCTGGAGGATCTAATGGGGAGTGCACCTTTGAGGAGATTGCTGAGAAACTTCAGAGGATCTCCAAGAATATTAAAGCATGGAGCACTAGAAAGGAAAATACTGGTAGAAGCACGTTTGTTGTCCAAACTGCACCAAGTCAATCAAATGATGATATTCATGAGGACATGGCCCAAATGAGGACATAAATTTTCTTGGTATTAAAGCATGTGTTTGGAAGTGCAGAGAAAGTGGATGCGGTAAATTATCAACCTAGAGCTCCATCACCGCAAGTTGAAGAGTACTACTATGAGGAAGATGCGAATATTGTGAATGATCATACGGGGGGTTTCTAAACCAACGCCCAAGGTTCCAATTCGGATAATTGGTGCCAAGGTCAAGGAAACCAAGGTCAAAACTATGGCAACTCCAACCGTGATTGAAACTATGTCCGGGATGGGAACTTCAATCGTGACAACAGTTAAAACCGGAACAACTATGGTAACAGGAATGAGAAGCTTTGACCCTGTGTTTCACCAGGCAATAGAGATGCTGGTTCAAGCATGACTCGCATGGAAGATATGATGCAAAAGATGATGAAGAGGTTTGAATCAACTGATGAAAATGTGAAGGAAATGCGAAATGATCTGTCTGGCATTGGTCATAAAGTTGACGCCCATTCAGTGTCGATTAAGAAACTTGAGCAGTAGTTTAATCAGTTGTCCGCTACGGTGAACCCATGTCAGTCTAGAACACTTTCTAGCAACACCATCCAGAATCCGAATAATGATGGGCATTGTATAGTGGTCACTACTCGCGGAGAAAACAGACTATAGACCCCCCATGCCAACTGAGGTGGAAAGAGTGATAGAAGGAGGTGAGTCTGAAGTTGAGGTTACTGAGGAGCCGAAAGTTGATGCAAAAAAGGAAGTTGAGGTGACCCAAAAAGTTATCCCCATGCCTAGACCTCCACCTCCCTTCCCACAAAGGTTGGTGAAAAAGATCGAAGAGGGAAAATATCCCAGGTTCATCGCTATGTTGAAGCAACTTTCCATTAGTGTCCCGTTGATTGAAGTTTTTGAACAAATGACTGGGTATGCGAAGTTCATAAAAGACTTGGTGACCAAAAAGAGGGTTGTCAGTTTTGAGAATGAAGAAAAGTTGCAACATTGTAGTGCCATCGCTACTAGGTCACTTGTGCAGAAGAAAGAGGATCCTGGAGCTTTCACTATTCCTTGTACCATTGGTCTATTACACTTTGCGAAAGCTTTGTGTGATTTGGATGCCAGCATTAAATTGATGTAATTGTCCATCTACAAAAAGTTGGGTTTAGGATCTCCAAAGCCAAATGCGATGCATTTATTTATGGCCGATAGAACTTTGAAGAGGCCTATTGGAGTGTTCCCAAGATGTCCTTGTGAAAGTTGAGTCATTCATCTTTCCGGTGGACTTTGTGATAGTGGATTGCAAGGTTGATTTTAAGGTCCCTATTATCTTAGGGAGACCATTTCTTGCTACTGGACGCACGTTGGTCGATATGGAGAGAGGGAAGATGAAGTTTCAATTAAATAATGAGGAGGTAACTTTCAACATCTGTCAGTCTATGAAACATGTAAGTGATCTTAAGTCGGTATTGGTGGTCAATCATACTGTGAAGAAACAATCAGAAATGGCAATTGAAGAGAGGTTAGGTGTTAAGGCACTAGCAGCGGTGATGATGAATTTTGACAGTGATGGTATTGATGAATATGATGAGCTAGTTGCTGCACTTGATGGGTCCCAGTATCGTTTCAAACCAAAGCGATTGGAATTAGACATGAAGAATCAAGACACCCCACAAGCAAAACCATCAGTTGATGATCCTCCAAAACTTGAATTTATGGTTCTGCCATCCCACTTGAAGTATGTATTCTTTGGACAAAATAGCACCTTGCCAGTTATTATTGATGCTGACTTCAGTGAAGGGAAAATAGAGGCTTTAATATCTGTATTGAAGAGTTTTAAAAAGGCTAACTATTGCGGACATTATTGGAATCCGACCGGGCATCTGTTCTCACAAAATTCAAGTCATGCCGGATAGTAAGCCAAGTATTGAGCATCAAAGGAGATTGAATCCCCCAATGCAAGAAGTTGTGAAAAAAGAGATCATTAAGTGGTTAGATGTTGGAGTCATATATCCTATTGCTGATAGTAGTTGGGTCTGCCCAGTCTTATTCGTGCCAAAGAAAGGAGGAATCACTGTGGTTCCTAATGCCAAAAATGAGCTTGTGCCAATGAGGCCGGTAACTGGTTGGAGAGTGTGTATGGACTATCGCAAGTTAAATGCATGGACTGAGAAAGACCACTTCCCAATGCCGTTCATGGATCAGATGTTAGATCGTCTCGCTGGTAAGGGTTGGTATTGTTTTCTAGATGGGTATTCGGGCTACAATCAAATCTCCATAGCTCTGGAAGACCAAGAGAAGACTACCTTCACTTGTCCATATGGGACTTTCGCGTTCAAGAGGATGCCGTTTGGGTTATGTAATGCTCCAGCGACCTTTCAACGTTGCATGATGTCAATATTTTCTTATATGGTGCAGGACATGATAGAGGTATTTATGGATTATTTCTCTGTAGTAGGTTACACATTTGACGACTGTTTGATACATTTGACTGAGTTACTAAAATGGTGCGAAGAGTGCAATCTTGTACTCAACTAGGAAAAGTGCCACTTTATGGTGAAAGAGGGTATAGTTCTGAGTCATCGAATTTTGCAGAAAGGTATTGAGGTTGATAGAGCTAAAGTTGAGGTAATAGAAAAACTCCCACCACCTATCTCCGTAAAAGGAATTAGAAGTTTTCTTGGGCATGCATGTTTTTACCGAAAGTTCATAAAGGATTTCTCTAAAATTGCACATCCATTGTGCAAGCTACTTGAGAAGGAATGTAAGTTTAATTTTGATAATTCTTGTCTGAGAGCATTTGGAGAGTTGAAAGAAAAGTTAACTTCGGCACCTATCATTATTTCACCAGATTGGGGACAACGGTTTGAAGTGATGTGTGATGCAAGTGGGGTAGCGATTGGAGTAGTATTAGGACATAGGCGAGAGAAAATTCTTCATCCTATTTACTATGCGAGCAAAGCTTTGAATATTTCCCAAAAGAAATACACTGTGCCTGAACAGGAACTGCTTGTTGTGGTGTTCGACTTCGAAATGTTTAGATCCTATTTGCTTGGCACTAAAGTCATAGTGCATACTGACCATTCTACATTGAGGTATCTGATGGCTAAGAAGGATGAAAAACCAATATTGATTAGATGGGTACTTCTATTGCAAGAGTTCAATTTTGAGGTAAAGGATAGAAAGAGGACAAAAAATCAATTTGTTGATCACTTGTCCAGACTAGAGGAGGAAGCTATGATCAAGCTAAAAGACGGAATTGAGATAAATGATGCGTTCCCTGATGAGCAGGTATTGGCTGCTTCTTATGAACTCATCCCTTGGTTCACAGACTTTGCTAACTACTAGGCAAGTGAATTGGCGACGTCGGATTTTTCATTCCACCAAAGGAAAAAGTTCGTGTCTGATGTGAAGAAATTCTTTTGGGAAGAGCCTTACTTGTTTCGTGTTTGTACTGATGGGATTATTCGACGTTGTGTACCCGAGGTTGAGATGATGATTATACTAGAGGCGTGTCATTCATCGCCTGTTGGTGGGCACCATAGTGGGATCCGAACAACCCATAATTTTTTTTAGTGTGGATATTACTGGCCTACCATCCACCAAGATGCTCATGATTTCGCTAAGTGTTATGATCGTTGCCAGCGTGAAGGAGGAATTTCGCTAAAGCAAGAGCTACCAATGAACCCAATACTGGTGATTGAGCTTTTTTATGTTTGGGGTCTTGACATCATGGGTCCGTTTGTGAGTTCAAATGGGATAAAGTATATTTTTGTAGCGGTTGACTATGTATCTAAATGGGTGGAAGAAGTCACGCTTTCAAAAATGAGGGAAAGAGTGTCACTGCATTCCTGAAAAAGAATATCTTCTCCTGATTTGGTACCCCAAGGGCAATTATCAGCGATGGAGGTTCTCACTTTAGTAATAAGTTGTTCAAGGCGTTGCTTGAGAATTATGGTGTTGGCCACAGCGTAGAAACCCCTTATCATCCACAGTCGAGTGGGCAACTTGAAATGTCAAATCGAGAGATAACGCAAATCCTTGCAAAGACTATGAATGCCAAAAGAACTGATTGGTCAAAAAGTCTTGATGATGATTTATGAGCTTATCGCACTGCATTCAAAACTCACATAGGTATGTCCCCCTACCAACTCGTATATGGGAAGTCTTGTCATTTTCCTGTAGAGCTAGAGCACAAAGCGATGTTGGCACTCAAGATGCTAAATTTTGATTAGGGCACCGCATCAAGTCAAAGAATGAATGTGGTGAATGAGCTCGATGAGTTTCGCCTGAAAGCATATGAAAGTTCAGCCTTGTACAAGGAGAAGATGAAGAAGTACCATGATCAAAAGATCGAAAAGCGTGAATTTACTCCTGGTGATCTGGTGTTATTATTTAACTCAAGGTTGCGCTTGTTTCCTGGCAAACTCAAATCCAAGTTGACCGGGCCATTCAAAGTAACTCAAGTATTTCCACATAGAGCAGTTGAACTCGAGAACAAGGAAGGAACGAGGTTCAAGGTGACTGGTCAGCGGATAAAGGTCTACTTGGGGAAATCAGAGATTGTCAACGAGTTGATAGAGCAATGGGGTCTTGATGAAGTCTTAGTAATCAAGGTGTCTGCATTGTGCTGCGATGTAAAATCAAGCGCTACTTGGGAGGCAACCCAAGATGTAAAATCTAGAAAACTATAGGAGTTTTCTTTTCAATATAGGGAAGTGTTCTTAACTTTAAGATTTCTAGATAGAGTTTTTTTTTAGTTTTGAGTTTTTACTGTTGTCTAGACAAGGGTAGGATAGGGTCCGTGTATAAAAAATGTCCTGAAAATATACAAAGAGAGTCCTAATGTTTGCTACGTCTGCAGGGAAGAAAAGAAAAATCTCCAGAAATTTAGTTGATGCAGTGGTCTACGGTTCCCATCGATGGTCTTTCGGTCAACCCACGGACCGTAAATGGCATCCGTAGATCCTAGGTACATTTTCTAAATTTCACTAAGTGTTAGAGTGAACCACAGTACCCATCGACGGACCATAGATTGACCCACGGACCGTCGATGGGGTCTCGTGGGTCCAAGTTAGGGTTACAGTCGACCCGACCCAGACCCCATTTAAAATAAAAACCCTTCATTTTTAAATACTTTCCCCTTTTCCCTCGTCCCCCAACCGTTTCAAACCGTTGATTCTCCCATTACACACCCATTAAACTCCTCCATTACTCCCAAATATCTTCCTATTCCTTTTCCATTTCCCCACATCTTCCCCCAAATCTCCTTCAGTTCCCAAATCTTCTATCTTTCCATTCTTTCTCTCTTCCACAAAAGCATCCAAGTCCGAGTTCGGTGTCAAGATCGGTTTTAGGAACACAGAAATTACAGTACTATGCACTCACTAAATTTTTTTACTTGTCAGGTAATCGATTTCACCAAATCTTTGAATTCTTTTTCATTGTTTAAATTCGAAGTCACAAAGTTGAACTTGACCTTGGGTAGATGATCGCATTTAAAATTGTTGAAAACTAGTTCAGATACCACCCTTGGAACGATGGTCTGTGAGTGTGTTGTTATTTTGATTTGAATAAGTGTGTTTGATTTGAATAAGTGTGTTTGATTTGTCTAGTTGGCAGTTTTGACTTAGGGTTTCATTGTCTCTCTCTTGGAAGTTTCATTTTGCATAATCGAAACCCTAAGGATGATAAACTACCACGTAATATGTTGAAATACATGTTTAGACTTAGAGTAGGTATTGCTTGTGTGTTGAAATTGGTTAGATAAAAAGAGAATCCTTGTTTGTATACAGTACTGGTCGACAACCTCAACCCACGGTCCGTGGGGCTACCTACGGACCATAGGTCGTGGTCTGTCAATTGAATGCACAAAAAAGTTTGCTAAGTTGCGAACCACGGCATGGACTACGGTCCGTCGTTCCATTGACGGACCATTCTGCATGTCTGTGGTTTCAACATCAGAGACCTAAAAATGGACTCTCTGACCTACGGAGGGGACCCACGGCTCGTCACTCCATCGACGGACCGTAGGTACCCACCGTGGGTCTAAAAAATAGCTACTGCCTGAATTTTTTTAACTCTTTTTCTAGGTCATAATTGTTTTCTAAAATTATTTCGTGGGTCTTTTTGAATTCTTTAAAGTACTAACTAAGCTTCCACAGGTTCAATGGCACCAAAAGAAGCACCTTTTACTCAAGGAGAGTCAAGTCAAATATGGTTTCACCCTCGCGTCAAATTTTTAAAGAGTACAGTACAGAGGAGAAAGCACCAGAGCACACATGAGGCTCCCCTACTCTCCCCCAGAACACGAGGCGCTAGAATAGGTAGGTGGTAGTATCAGAGGAGGAACCACCCAGTCCCGCAGCAGCCCCCTAGTGTTAGGAGGGGGCCAGCATTCTAGAGAGTCGCACACCGGCTCAAGTTCCAGTGGCACAGCAGCCTCTGCCTCAAATGCCACTAGCTCTGGAGAGGCTCATGACCCGCCTGGCATACTGATGTTCCTGGTTCATCTATCCACTGAGCCGAACAGGTGGTGTGTTGAGGGACAGTTCCAGATTTACTACGATGGGTAGTACCGGAATGCATAAGAGAAAAAGGCCAGGACTATTATTGAGGAGCGTCGGGTAATTACTGGGAGTATTCACACGGTGCCAGCCATTGAGGAATTGTTCAAGAGGCACAAGTGTGATTGGATGGCACGGAACCCGGACAAGTTTAGCGAAGAGATAACCCGTGATTTCTACGCCTCCTATGACACCGTCCAAAATACTATGCCCAAACGGGCTAAGACACTAGCTCAGCCTCCGCTCTAGGCCACATTGGTTCAAAACATCTCTGTCGACATCTCCAAGACTACTATTCATCATTTTATTTATGGCCCCGCCCACACTCTGCCGATTAATACAGTAGAGTATGACTATAGGATGGGGGTGGTTCAGAGTGGTACATTTTTTAGGGATGCCGAACAGCGAGAGGCCTTACTGAGATGGATGGCCCGTCATATAGCCGAGGATAGAAAGATCACCAAGTGGGTGCGAAATACTACATTGCCTATCAGAAAGGCAACCCTGAGCTTCGCCGCGAAGTTCTTTTGGTCCATTGTTCGTACCATATTGTATCCTACACAGGTGGACAACGTCGTGACTTGGGATAGGGCTGTGATCTTAGCAGTGATTATGGCAGGGCTAGAGCTTGATTTCTCCCATATCTAGATTTCTGAGATTCATGAGAGGGCTTTCAAGACTACTACTACTTTGACCTTCCCTTTTCTTATCTTTCATCTATGCAGGGAGGCTTCAGTGTCTATTTGGCATTGTGATATATTGACAGAGGCGACGAAGACTGTGGACGTCGGCCTTATTAGAGATGATACTAATCCTACAACACTGCAGAAGGGACCACAGGTTGACCTACCTCCTTTGAGTGCTGATCTGGCCGGTGATGTGGAGCAGATTCAGGTTGAGCAGGGTGATAACACTACCATTCCTGCCACTACTGTAGATGCACGGGCTCCCCCTTCAACTTCTACTAGTAAGGATGCTAGGTCTTCATGAGCCACTACCCCTTCGGGGCCTACTTTAGTACCTCTGGCCCGAGTCTAACATGTAGAAACCCAAATGGCCACATTGCTACAGCACATAAGGCCTTGAATGTAGAGATCCGTTGAGGAGTCCGAGGCACGTATGGAGCGGATGATGGACGTGAAGATTCAGGCGGTCCACAAGTGGTTAGATACGTTCGAGCTTCGAGTATTGGAGAGGCCTAGACCCACTATTGATGTTACTACTTTCCAAACGGAGTTGACTAGGCTCCGATCTGATGTTCATGCCCTCTTTGCTCTTGCTGAGGCTTTCCCCGAGCCCACACCTGAGGTTGAGGTGGATGACGTGGTGATGACTGCACTCTTTGGTAATTCTATACCACCACTCGACCCTTCCCGTGCGGCTAGCAAGCGCACCCGCTCTTATGAGCAGACTTGAGATGCTGAGGAGGCCTGCCGAGCTAAGAAGAGAGAGGGACACAAGATTGAGGCCACCCAGAGACAATCTCTGATTAAGGAGGAGTTGCAACTAAGGAGATCCTGTGAGATGCAGTTTGCGGGTGCATCAGGTTCGAGGAGCACTACTGATGGTGTTCCCACTGTTGATGAGGGGACTACTGAGGGCGTCACTATTGCTGAACCAACGGGTTTCGGGGAACCAAACCCACCCGCTTCTTGATGGGTCATCGGTGCTTATGTGCAGCAGGTTTGCTTCACCCTTTGACTTACATATTTTCTTTATTTTTGTGCATTAAGGACAATTGCACCAATTTTCTGTGGGGGGTGGGGTAAATGAACTGGTGAGTGGTAGGGTGAAGTCTGAGTAACCCAACTCACAACCCTCCTTTGGGGTTTTCTTGTCTGTGTTCTTTTTCCCCAAGGAGCTGTTTTTCATTTATGTTGATCCAGCATGTGTAGGATTGTATGTGTGTAGAAGTAGATAGAAAGAATGAAAGCATGATGGCACACGAGCATGATATTGATACTTGTCCAAAAATTTTGAAATGTGCTAGATCTATAGGCTTAATGAGTTGAATGTGTTGGATCTGCATGTGACATGATAGCAACCGGTATGATAACATGGCTTAAGCTAAAATTTGAACTAGGTGCTTCAACAATTCGATAATGAAACAATGTGACAAGTGTGTGTGAGGTGATTTTGTATGTTCATACAGTATGTGTTAATCTAGAACTTGCCTCGTTGGTCCTGTTAAGATAATCTAGGCCAGGAATTGGGAAATGATCACAAGCCCTTGTTCAAATAAGTCCACTTAAGCCTAAAAGGATCCTACAAAAAGAAATAATTTCTCCCTTCGATCAAAATGTTTGAGCCTAATGAATATCACTTCTTTCAATACACCTAACTCATCTTCCCTAAAAGACTGTTTTGGCCCTGGTCCCTCCTTGGACATGTGCAACTTAACTTAGGCCAAAAGCCTAAGTTAAGGGTGGCTAATTCAGAAGATACCTTATCTTGACCCTGGTCCAACCTAGGACATCCTGCACCTCAACTCATGCATAATACATAAGTTGAGGGTGGCTATGAAAAAGGAAACTGAAAGAAAATAGTATGAAAATAGTTGTGTGTAGAAGAAGAAAAAAGATGGAAAAACGTGTGACTGAATTCAAAAGAAACAAAAAAAGTGATAATGATACTGAATAACAAAGAAAGAAGAAGTAAAAGAAAAAGAAAAAGAACAGTGGAAAAAGAAGAATGAAAAAGTCAAAGTCACATATGTGTTGAAATAAGTCAAGGAAAAGAGTAGACAATAAAAAGATGTCAAAATTGGTTGAGAAAAGAGGTAAATAGCCAATGTAATGTCAAGGAGGGAAGAAAAATCACTAAAAGTATCCAAATATATCCTACCTGACCCTGAGCCTACATTACAAGCTAATAAAGACCTATAGTGATCCTAGTGACTAGTCTGGAGAGTCTATAAAGTGAAAATAAGGGCAAGCCTATGGTATTGAGCACTAACTCTATTTGAATTCACTTCCGAATGTGAGTGTTTACTGAATCCTTAAGTTTAAAAATCAAATTTTGTGTGAAAAAAGATTTCTTTGTGGTAAGGGCACTAGTTATATTGTTGGAGAATTAGTACCTTCGTGATTGTTGAAAGTGTATATGGTGATATTTATTGGTCTGTCTATGCCATGTTTTGATCCGCATGAGTTAGCTTATTTAGTCTGAATGAAAAGATTTGCACTAAGAGAAAGAGTTGATTTAGAAGGCCATGTGATTGCTTGAGTTCGTATGTTTGCTTCTACATGAGTGTCGTTTAGAGTTTTAGTGTGTCGCTTAAGGACAAACACCAATTTTAAGTTGAGAATGTTAATATAGCGTGAGTTTACGGTATTTTTGATGCATTTCACATGGAGTTTGTGTGAGTCTTGGGCTGTTTGTTATTAGATATGATGGTAGTTGATCTCATTTTGCAGGAAAATCGATGTAAAGCAGTTGACGTTGAAAAGAGCTGAAACAAGAGGATGTTGGCAACCTACGAGCTCACCCACAAGTCGTCACTCAGTTGACAAGCTGTAGGTGGAAGCCGTAGGTCAATGGTTCAAGGAAGTCAGACCAAGTGTGGAACCACGTAGGTGATCTACGCCCCGTAGATGCAGCGACGGAACGTAGATGGGAGTCGTCAGTTGATTCAGAAAGTTGAGTTCCAGTACTTGAACCACGGATATGCAGGACGGATCGTGAGTGGACCTACGAGTCGTAGGTGGCAACCGTCACTGAGAAGGACAAAATATTTTCTAACTGCTAAACTACGGAGGTGACCCACGGATCGTTGGCTGATCCACGGTCCGTCGATGGTCATCGTCAATCGAAACTGCCAAAACTGAAATTTTCCTTAGTTTCTTTTCCTACGTGGTTTAGGTTTAAATACTACAGATATTGGTTTTAATTTATGTTTTTAGGATTTAGACCTTATTGGAGACGATTGTTTTTGTCTTTTGGAATTATTTTTCAAACAATTTAGCAATTTAATTCTTGAAGATCGTTTATGAACTTTGCTTTTGATGTTCAATTCAAGATTTCGGTATTCATCTACTTTAATTGTAAGTTCATGATTCTTTTTATTAACAACATTATGAATTGTGAATCCTCAAGCATGAGTAGCTAAATCCACAACTAGGGTTGTGGGAACCATGAGCAATTAACAAAGTATGACTAATAAATAAATAATTCTTGAATAGGTTTTATGCATGTAATGTTAGTCTTTTCATTTAGAATGCTTTCTAGCGGTGCACAATGTTATAAATTTCCTCATTCCTACTTTCTAGACCAAGGAGGTAATGAATAAGAAAAAGATTAAACAACGGATATTTAGTTATGGAATTGCTGCTATCTAATAGCCTGACCTTAATCAATTAATGTGAGGGTTAATACCCAACTCAATTGACGCAAGGGAGAATCCGGGGTTAAAGGTAAGGGTTAGTAAAGTACACACCCGTAGACGGACCAAGTTGCATGGCGAAATTCCCTATTTGGAGGACCAATCACTTAGGGATACCCAACTTATCAACCTTGCATGTCAAACACTAGGATAGAGTTACTATTATTAGAAATACTATGTTAAGAGCTTGTGGGGAACACTTAAACCCTAGTTTTCATCTCATATTGATATCTCAAACTGCAAATATTGTTTACTTATTACTTATTGATACAAATCAATAATCTGTTATTTTATTTACAAATCTCCCATTTTGTTAATCTTCTCGGAAATAGTTTGACTAAATGTAGATAATTGTGAGTTAGCTTAAGTCTAAACCATATTCCTCGTGGGATTGACCCGAACCTGAAAGTTAGGTTCTTTATTTGGCAACGACCGCTTATACTTCTTTCGGGAGGTGTAATTTGGGCCTATCAGACAGCAGTGCGCCAGGGTTACCTGCTCCCACTCTTTTTCCATCGTTTGCTCCGTCTAAGTCCTTTTAAATTGTATCCCTTCTCTCTTACTGATTATAACTATCTAAAGTACATCTAATCATTGAGAAATTCGCGTATCAAAATCATAACTCTTGAATTTATAATTCAAATTCAAGATCGAGTTAAGAGTAGAGTTCAAGGAAGTTCTTTTCAGTCATTTGAGAAGTCTTTTACAAACTATTAAAACTTGTTTTAAGTCTTGAGTACTTGAGTGTGAGGATGAGGAGAGTTAAATTTCATTTTTTAAAAATGAATATATGGGGACTAAGTATTCCCAAGAGTAAATATTTTTACATTTAAAATGAGAGAAAACATCGATTTCCAAGGGAGTTCATGAGGAGTTTTGAGTACTATCTCTTTTAAGAGAAATCTTTTGAGTAATAATCTCAAAGTTTGAGGATGAGGAAATATTTTTAAATATTTGAGCTGAGTCATATTATTGGGAGTAGTATTGAGCATCGATATGGTGACGAGTCCAAACAACTCAAAGTCCTCATAAACCATGTAGCCAACGTGGGTATAAAGGGTCATACTTTTTAAATAATTCCTTATTTCTCTTTAAGCATAGCTTAGTGGATCCACTTAGTTGAGGATGTCTTATACTCTAGCAAAGTATAGAAAAGTTCTGGCAGCGTCGGCGAGATGTTGTATCATCACATAACTCATAGTGATGGTTGTCGGTTAGAGAATCTCCCTATAAGAGTTATTATTGTATTTTTAAATACATTCAGTTGTTATCTACTGTTTTAAATGTTTTATATAAAATACATCTTTATTGTTGTTTTTATACTGTATTGAGTTGAGTATCGATGAGTTGAGGTTGAGTTGAGGTTGAGTTGAGGTGAGTATGTTTCCTTCTTTCCAATTTCAAGATTTTATGTTATGTTCAGTGTTCCCCTTACATGCTCGTACATTCAATGTACTAATTTCATTTGTCCTACATCATTTCAGGATGCAGATACAGGAGATCCGGTTCATCAACAGGCGCTTCGTTGATACCACAGCAGTTCGAGTTAGCTTTGGTGAGCCTCCTTGCTTCCGGAGGATTCCATTTAATTTTCAGTTTTGTTAGGATGTTGTGGATCTTGTCCCAACTTCCATCTTTGTCATTTAGAGGCTTCACAGATAGACAGAAGTAGTTAATGAGTCTTTTCATTTCCTTTGTTAAATTTCTTAAAGACTTGAGTTTCCTATTTCTGGCTAGTTAAGTATCCTATTATATTCGGAGTTATTTATTAGATACTTTTGAGTTAAAGCTTTACATTTGAGTTCATCTTGTATTGAGTAAGTCATTCGCTGAGAGTTGAGCCAGGCCAACGGTTCTCTTGGGGCCAGCAATGGTTCTCGAGTGCCAGTTGTGTCTAGGGTGTTGGTTCGGGGAGTGACAGATGTATCCTTTTTATTTGGAAAAGATATGTCTTTTCTATTGTAAAAATTATTGTTTTTTTAGTAAATATCAATAGATTTGAAGGACATGAAATATGTTATTTGCAATCAAAATTTATGTGAATTATCTTGGGATAAACATGCAATGCACGTTCCCAGAACTAGTACCTTATAAGTGACAACCTACTTGTGTCATAATATTTTAAAGCAGTTTTAGTATATAAAACTTTAAACTTTCTTAGGTATTTAACGTACAAGGTTGGATGGTTGGGTTAACACCCTTTGTCACTCATGTGCACTAAAAACTTCAGTCATATGAAGGGATTCATTAGTTTATTTACATGTATGTAAAAATAAGTCTTACCTTATTTGTATAACATGATTTTTCACAAAAGAAATTCAATTGGAATCCCTCCTGAAATTAGGTGTAAAAGAGGGGGGAAAATAATTGTAACCACATCTATTAACTAGTAGACGTAATTTACTTTACGCCCTTAATTTTTTAATGGCGATATCAACAACAACAAAATATTAAATTTACAACTTTTGTGTGGCATTCCCTTTTTAGACCGGTTATAAAAGGAAAGTAAGATGCATAAATTGAGATAGAGGGAATAATAGATCTCAAAATTTATGCATCATAATTTCCTTTTATAATTTTCCTAAATATTTGTTATTTTTTATGCGAAGGTTTTTCTACATTTTTAATAGAGAATCACTGGCCAATTGGTCGGGGTCACAATCAAGGTGTCTAAATGAAAAAATAATTTGTGATCAATTTTAGGGACTAACTATGTATTCAACTTCAGCATACATATCTTGTAAGTTGTGTGATGAGATCTATATTTGTGCATATCTTGAATGGTACTGTTGTGATATCTCTCTTGAAGCCAACACCCCAGACCTACAATTTGTTTGATGATCTTATTATTTTATCATACAAGGAAATCGTCTATATATCACGGCCCTTGAGAAGACATTCTTGTCTTCTTTGAGTCCATGGGTTGGGTAGTGAAAGAGAGAATTGAGACAGAAAAATATTCTAAATCTTCAACTAATTCACTATAAAAGGAGAGTAATTTTATATTGAAGGAAGTAATTCTTTTGGTAGAGCTTTGGACTCTTCAACTAATTCGGAATTTTTTGAATTATTCGACGTTGTTGGACTGTTGTATGCTGGAGGGGATAGTTCAAGAGTTACACTACTGGATTGATGCAAATTATGAAGCATCGAGCTTGAATCTCCTTAAAGAGATCAAAATATTCGGCCATGTTGGTAAACTTATTGGCCGAAGTTATATATCTGTAACTTTCCTTTAGTGAAGTTTTATGCTCTGTTAACAGCCATGAACTTTTATTGATTAGCAACTACTGATTTTAATCCCTTCTTCAAAGATGTTCTACTATTAACTAAAAACCCTTAATTTAATACTTAAAAGACAAAAATAAACTTATTCCAATAAATAAGGGACAACTTTTACTAGTTAAAAACACTTGACAAGTGACCCTCCTATGCAATTGTTTCAAATATAAATCCTAAAAAAGCCGCAACTGACATCATTATCCGAAAGTGCAAAATCCACCACAATGGTGGAACCTAGAGCTTCAAAAATGAGAAAACAACCTTTCGAAGAAATCATAAAGGAGATACTCATGTGAATTCATGGTTTAAATTCATGTTTCTTTCAAAAATCATGGCTCTCTTTAATCTCAAATCCTGAAAATTCATAAATAATAATTTCAATTTATCACTTAATAACAAAGAATACAACTGCCATAGTGGGAAGTTGTACGAGTATTCTAGCTAAAGTTCAATATTGAGCTATTTTAGGTGATGTGAATGTAGAAGTTATAGTTTACTGTAATAGTGAGAAGTTGTATGAGTACTCAGCAGTCTAATTCAGTTGATATAAGTCTCTAGAGGATGAAATTTTATGTCTATATACATTTCTACTGAGGGGTCTATCAAGAACAATAACAGATAAGGTATGTGTACATTCTACACTTCTCAGACTCTTGCTTTTGGAACTACACTGGACATGTTGTTGTTATTGTTGAAGTGTTGGTGGTCGTGCAACCGTCTACATAGGATGCCCCAACAACCATTAAAGTAAACGATGAATATCTATATGAATCTCTAATCATATTTTCTTGTAATATATGTAACCTTATAAGCATTCCTCCTTTTTATGTTGTCACTATTTTCATGTAATAAAAGTTATGGAGTACTAGAATGTAGTATATTGTTTTTTAAAGTTCAAGCTAGATGACGTAAATTATTGACTTAATCTGTTAATTTCTCTTTGTGACAAATTTTTTCTTTCTTTTTACTTCTTTGGTGAATTAATTGTCGAATCTTGTTTTACTCTGAAAAATATTGTGATGAAAGTACTAAGAATTTAAATGAGAACACGAGATTTAGGAAACAAAACTGTAATATATGCATATGCACAAAAGAAAAGAACTTGAACTTACCCATATTTGACATACTTGTGTAAATATCATTTATTAAATTAAATTACAAACTGAGAAAATAATATCATTTATTATAATCAACAAGAAGTGGATCTACTTATCATAAATACTTATATAATAATTACCTTATAAGTGACATACTTGTGTAAATATCCTTTTTACAGTTTTAGTATATACAACTTTAAAACTTCACCTACAAGTTCATCAAAATTCAGTAATTTTATCATACTATATTCTTGTTATTGTGTCTCCATGTGTGGATTCACAATAAGCATATTTGTTGTGAGATGAGGCCGTATCGAAACCCTGACTGCTATGTTATGATTTCCTTGTTATGTGATATGTCTTCTATACTTATGTGTTTTCCTTTTAACTTCTTTAATGTGCATTCCTCGACTCGAAAATCATTCGGAACAATCGTTCTACCTACTCGAGGATTGAAGGATTCTATATACACACTCACACGAAATTGGTGAAAGATGTAGCAGACCACATCAACTTATTTCTAAATTGAGATCTATCTCTGATGAAAAGTTTGTTGGGTTTAAAATAGTGTGAATGGAAAATGAAAAGTTGCGACTTTTATGAAGAGTTGTGACTTTTATGAAAAGTTGCGAATTTTATTGAAAAGTTGTTACTTTTATGAAAAGTTGTGACTTTTATGAAAAATTGTGACTTTTATGAATGGTTGTGACCTTTCCGAAAGATTGTGATTTTTTCAAAGGGTTGTAACCTTTCCGGTAAGGCACAATAAGAACCTTTTCACACTACCCTTTGTTTTCTATAAATTGAGGGATTTCCTCTCATTTTAAAAAAGAAATTTTCTTGACTTCTTCTACTACTACTAAATCTAGTATTCTAAGTGTACTTTACTGCCGTTGAGTGGTTCGCTGACACCGTGGTTTTAGGTACCGATACACTGGTGAGTAAGATCGTTCTATCCTGGGAGGATATATTCCATTAACCTCGGGTACTTGAGGGGAATAATTTCCTTAAGGGGACACTGTGCATTCAGTGGGCTCGATTTTCTATCTTTGAGAAAAATATTTTTATATTGTTTCTAATCTGTTTCTGATTCTATTTTCTCTACTAGTTTTAATTTTCTAGTTAGAAAAGACTCTTTAAACTT
>JAJONR010031888.1:0-33823 GCA_029582245.1 Solanum etuberosum
GAAATATTCTGTCATTTTAGATATCATGCCAACAGGATCTAAATAATTTTAATACGTCATTTGGGTGTAGAAATCATGCTTATAGGTTGTAGATCTGATTTTATTTGTTTAGAAAATCATGCCATAGGAGTTATGTAATATTTTGACCTTTCAATCACCTAAATCATGCATAAGACCATGACCACAAGGTTTAATTTTCATTTTATATGGTATTTGGGGTTTCGAAAATCATGTCCATACGTGCTGTGCAATGTTGATTTTTCCATCACCTAGAAATCATGTTCATAGGTATTATTAGTTTCCAGCATGCCAATGACTGAAGTAATAACTTAATTTTCACCACTGTTTTACAGCATGTTAAATAACTAATTTTCTATTTTTCTCTGCCACTGTTAAACAAATGCTGCGACGTTATTAGTTTCTGCTACTTATAATAAAGTTGATATTTCAGCCCACGCATGTTTAAATATTATGTCTGTTTTATGATTGTTTTTAAATACTTGCTGCCCTGACTAATTTCTACCTGAAATTATTATTTTCTGCATCGTAATCAACTGTCTTGCCGCTTAAAATCAACTATTAATTAATTCCTGCATCTAATAAACTAACTGTCTTTCAAAATAATCTCTGCATTAAAAATATGATCTGCTACTGCTCTAAAAAATTTCTGCATTTATATTAATTTTCTGCCACATTTTTTTTAAAACAAGTTAATCATTCATTTCTGCATCTAATATTCTCTTCCCCTCGTAATTGAATAATTTTATAATATCTGTTTGTATGTCACACACTTAGCATGAGACCTTCACAAATTATGTGTGTTTGCAAGCATATTAATTAAAACCTAGAGGCTAACATGAGATTTTACGTGCTAAGTGTTGTCCAATGTGTTTTGCTTGGTGTCTAGAGGGCCTAATTAGGAGCCTATATTTTATTTTAGTCTAAAACCTCCCTAGTAATTGTCTAATGTCTCTTGGACATTAAGCGGGGACGCTAGGCACCCTCTAGGACGTAATGCATGCAGAAGGTGGGGTAGGGGTAGTTAGGCCCTTACGGAGATGATGAAAATCGACTCTGGCCCGAAATGACAAACATTGGTTTTGTCTTTCTGAATACTAGGCCGATCGCTGATCCGTAAAGTATGTAGTAGTCCATGGTCTCCTTTTCCTCTTTCCCTTTATTTGTTTTTTTATAATTATGTTATTTTGGGGTTAGTTTTGTTTTAATAAATAAGTAAATAAAATATTTGTTCCTCTTATCTATTTTGTCTAATTCTATCTTCTCGCTTATCTCTCTGTTTATTATTTTTATCACCTAGTAAGCATGTTTAATTTAAATAACCTATAAACAAAGTGATCTTAACTGCTACTTGTAACCCCCACATAAAATGCATGAGATACGGCCGGGACCCACATTTGTGGACCTCGAGGGATGCTTAACACCTTCCCCTCGAGGTAATTTGAACCCTTACCCGATCTCTGGTTTGTTTGACCCTTAGTTAGATTTAGTTAGGTTAGATAGGTGCCCTAACGCACCTTAATTCGTTAGGTGGCGACTCTTCAATTAAGCCCGAAAACCCGAAGAGAGTTGTTAGGTCGTGCACCGAAAACCCGTTTTTGCGAAAAAACGAGGGCGCGACAGACACATTCATGTATATGACTCATACACAACAACAAGGCATGATTCTTTTGTTAGGGTGGAAATTCAAAAGCTTTCTCAGCTTCTGCCGATGTATATGTCCATGTATTATGATGATAACATGGATGATACGCAAGATCTGAACATTTCATTCGATGTGACATACGTGCAAGATATACCTCAGCAGCGATATGGTGCAATGTATGTTTACAAAATTGTTTCATCATTCTATAAATTGATATAGCTATACGAAATCTATTATTTAACAAATTATATATATGTACAAGGATTGTGGACTGTATTTGCTTGCATTTGCGGAGTACTTAAGTGATGGCGAAGGCATTTCTGTTGAAACCATTGATGTTGAGGTTACTTCGTATTAGATACGGTGCACCTCTTTGGGAATACGCTGCAAAGAAGATTGAAGATGGAGCTGTTAGCGACAATGAGGCACCGCCTAAGTTGAACAGGATGTCATGCTCAGAAATGGACAGTAGTGAAATTGTCATGATCAGCTAGTAGCCTATCTAAGTTTTTTATTTTAAGATGTTTTGAAACTACTATTTCGTTTTGAATATATGTCTAGTCGTTTTTGGTTTAAAGTATTTTAATTAATGAATAAGTGAATTTCTTTCTGGGCAATTAAGAATCGTTGACAGGCTTCATTTTTGTATGCATATTCTTTGTATCTTATTTAACTATATTTATGTATATTAGTATTTAACTATATTTTTGTATGCATATTCGTGGTATCTTATTTAACTATATTTATGTATATTAGTATTTAACTATATATTTTTGTATGCATATTCGTTGTATCTTATTTAACTATATTTATGTATATTAATATTGCTAAATAGTAATTGCTCACATGGTTTAGTCTTGTTTAGCCATTTTTATCAAGGAATATCGGTAACATAACTTTGTTCAAGATGATTTTATAATAGGATTTATTGTGGCTCCTAAAATATCACATTGGTTATAACATGTTCATGTTTAAAGTTAAATCCAATCAAAAACAGTTGTATGCAAATAAAATTACTTTTATTCAATAATTGTATATTTACTCAAAAGGTATATTCTAAATATATGGGTATGTATTCCTATGTATTTTTAGTTAAATGTATTTTAATTTTTACCTTCATTGATTTTTTAGTTAACGTTTTTCTAAGTTTTATTCAATCATTATTATGGCATATCAATACCACATCTTTTGAGACAACAAGAGAATGAAGTATTTAAATCATGATCAGATATGTCTTTAAATAAGTAATTATTAGTTCTAATGTTAATAATGGGAAGTTGTTCATTGTATGGACGTAAATAAGGATAGTGGGTTATATTTAGAGTCAATTCCTTATTTAGTTTATTGTACCTAAAGATGTATTAGTGTATAAATAGAAAAATAAAAAAATGTATACAAAAATACAGCGAAAAAAAGATATAAAATGTAGTTATTTATTGTAAATAACATACTTATAGCTATTGAACTTCAATAACCCTATAAATATCACCAAACATTCAAATTGAGTATATCATTTTTTTTCTTTGGATAAAAAAACATTAAGTCAAACATACAATGGTAAAACGCATTCACCTCTTTTTATCAGTTATTACGGATGCAAAGAAACTTATTTAGTGGTAGTTTTTGACCGTGAAAATTAAATATTTTTTACTTTATTTAAGTTTTTTGAAGTTGGAGTTCTGTTTGATTAATGTTTTTGCAAAGAATATTTAGAATTTGAATATATTTTTCTAAATATGATCTATACCCGCAACTTCTAAAAACTAGCAAAATTATCCAACTTGACTAATTTATATGAAATATACCACCAAATCTATTCTATAAGAGTAATATCTCAAAATGGATAGTTACATAATGTCATAGATTAAATCTCATATACAAGCTATTACGTACTATTATAAATATTTTTCAATTTATTTGAAATTATTGAAGTTGGAATTGAATACGAAGTTATATTTTTTTTAACCCCTCCCTAGGAGCTCTCACATTTTTTCTCCATTAGTGACTCGAACTCACCACCTTAGGGTTGGAGTTGTAAATATAACTTTTACAAATAATATTTGGTTATTTAAATGTAATTTTTTTTAAAAAATATTAAATAAGATTAAATATGAAATATAATTTAAATAGGGTTATTTTTATAAAAATAAAAAAATTAAGGAAACATTTGAAAAAAAAATATAATGAAAGTGAAAACAAGATTTTGAGTGTTTTTTTAAATTTCAAATACAATTTAAATTTTTTATGATCAAATGCTTATTTTCAAATAAAGTGAAAAACAAATTCGCAAAAAAATAATAATCTCATAGCCAATGGATCCTTACATTCAACAATTGAAGTCAACTATATATAGTTTCGTCGTTAAATCACATTTGGAATTAGAGATAATACCCCAAAAATGATTTTACTTTTTTTGTTAAAAAAATAACTCCCAACATTTTTATTTTGGAAAACCTCATGCGAACCCATAATCTTTGTCACATCTTATGTTCATCGGGTGAGCATTATTTGTGTATCTTGTTTACTGTGCAGTAACTCACAAATCACACAAAAAATATAAATTGTACTAGACAAGCCTCATACGACAAGCTCATAACTAAGTAGCAGATAGAGGCTGGATTTGTTCCAGATCATAATTCCTATCATGATATATCACTATTTTAAAGTATTCTAACAATGATTTGATGTCTACTATTATGATTAAATTCATCAAATAATAAAATCTAAACTAATAGCATACTTTATCCAATACGATTATCTAACTATACATAGAGATTTTTCACCATACATTCACTTTAGAGGGACACAAAGCAACACTTAACATTTCATTCTCTTCGCAAAAACTTCTTTATGTACAAGAATTTGAAAGGAATTTTATGCTCATTTCATCGGCAGTTATAAATATCGAAAAACCAAACTAGTGTTTATAAGGGGTATGCTTGGTACGAAAGGAAAACATTTTCTGGAAAATATTTTTTAATTTTTTCATGTTTGGTTGGTTTAAAATGTTTGGAAAATGTTTTTCAAATCAACTCATTTTCCTCAAATTTAAGGAAAATGACTTCCCTTCCAAAAAAAATTTAAGAAAAAATTGTTTTTGGAAAATATTTCAAATTTTAAAAAAAATCATTTTTTACGCCAACCCCACCCCTACCCCCCTCCCCCCCGCCTCGATCGGGTCCTAGATCAATAATCGGGGTTGATTTTCGGATTATAAATTATTTTCCTAAATAATTTTTTTTAGTCTCAAGCCAAAAATAAAAGATATTTTCTGAAAAATATTTTTCATTCACCAACCAAACATTAAAAAGTATTTTCCAGAAAATATTTTCTACTCACCAACCAAACATGAGAAAATAAGTTAGAAACCACTTGTTTTCCAAAAAAACATTTTCTAAGAAAACATTTTACTTCATACCAAATACACCCAAAGTATTCTCCGAACCATTTTACTTGTCATTCTTATAATAATAAAATAGATGTTCCAAAATAATTATTATTTTAAAAAATCAAAATATAATTAACTACATTTTTCCTATAAAAATTACCGATTCCACCGCCCCTTCATATTGATAAAAAGACAATGGCCCATATTATCAAATATTGCTTGCTTACCCGAAGTAGGTGTACATGTGTTTGTTTCCTGCGATACTCCCACTCCCATATAGTTCCATCCATTCTTAATTATTTGATAGGCTATAATAAAGTCCCTTCCTATTTTCACCTTCTTCCATTCTCTCTTTTTTGGGCATTCTTCTTCCATTCTCTTTCTATTAAATAATTTGACATATTTGTCGTCTTCCAATGGATCTTGCTTCTTTTTATAATGGTTCTTGATTCCTTTGACATGAAAGTTTGTCTCATCCTATTCCCACTATGTTTTGGGAGATTAATAACTAATGCTAGCTAGCCCCTCTACTTTTACTATACTTGCACTTTTGGCCATGTGATACATGTGTATATATATATAAGTATTGACACATTTTGACACAAGTTAAAGGTTTAGTTTAGTGGTTAAGGTGTGAAAATTCTTTGAGGTCGTGTGTTTTAGTCCTACTAGCCTCATAGTTATATTTTTTTAACAATTGAAATTACATTCATTCGAATGTTAATTGCACTAGATGTGGTATATAACCTTCAAGTTGATCAAATGTATATGAAAATAACTTTTTTAAATGGAGAATTGAAGGAAGAAATTTACATGGAACAACCCGAGGACTTTATGGTTCTTGATAAAGAAAAGAAAGTGTGCAAACTTGTTAAGTCACTTTATGGACTAAAACAAATACCTAAACAATGACATACGAAGTTTGACCAAACTATATTGGCAAATGAATTTTAAGATTAATGAATATGATACATATGTTTACATTAAAGATACTCCAAATTACAAGGTCTTGTTTATTTGTATGTTGATCATCATTAGAGAAACCTCTGACATAAATGTTACTCAGCGTATGCTAGAAAATAACTTTGATATAAAAGGCCTTGAAGTTAATGAGGTGTGATCTTAAGTATAAGAATCCTTAGAACTCCACAATGTTTAACATTATCACAGTCTCATTACATTGAAAATATACCATGACAAGTTCAAGTATTTTAATTTCAATATTGTCAAGACCCAAGAGATGTGAGCTTTGCACTTCAAAAGAATGAAGGTAAAAGTGATTCACAATCGAATTATACAAGAGTATAGAGAAGTATGAGGTAAATCATGAATTGTACGCGATCAGATATAACATGTGTTATTACTAAACTGAGTCGTTTCACAAGTAATCATAATCAAATTCATTGGATGAAATTTAGAAGAGTTTTGAGGTATTTAAAATATACTCAAAATAATATTTTGCATTATAACAAATATCCAACAACATTAAAAGGATATAGTGATGCAAATTAGATCACAAGGTCAAATAAAATCCACGAGTGCATATTTACTCTTGGTGGAGAAGTAGTCTCCTGAATCTTCCAAACGGACATGTATCACTTGCTTCACAATAGAATATGAATTTATCGCTCTAGATAAGAGCGATAAAGAAGTTGAATGACTTCAAAATTTCTTGAAAGATATTTCTTTTTGGCCCAAATCCGTGATACCAGTATGCATACACTACTATGATAGCTAAGTTGCAATAGATAGGGCAATGAGCATGATGAATAACGAAAAGTCTCGTCGTATACGACAAAGACATAATACCATGAGATAACTACCCTCTAGTGGTGTTATCACTATTGACTATGTAAAGTCTAGAGATAATATGTCGAATCCACTTACAAAAGTCTTAGCTAGAGAGACAATTGAATGATCATCTAAGGGATTGAAGTTAAGTCTTAGGACAAGTCATTATGGCGGTAGCTCTACCTAGCACATTGAAGATCCCAAGATCTAGGTTCAAGGAGATCAAACAAAGTTGTGACTGACGATTCAACATTGTCAAATAACTCAATCCATTCTCGTGATAAAAAAAATGTTCAGGAACAAGGATAAAATATTAAGACTTTTTGATGAGTTAATAAAGTTTATTTTTTTTAATGATTTCTATGTTTGACACATTTGGTCAAATAGTGTATCTAAGCGATAACACGATTAGAAATCACCTTAAGTGTAAGTCGCTTTAAAGAGGATGATTGTAAAAACTCATTCTCTATACACTCATGAAACCATGACGTGTTCAAGGCTGAAACGAACACAACTGTGAAAACCATAGATGGTAAATGATTGATTGTGTGATATGTGGTTGTCTACGTATACACCAAAGGTCGACGATTTAAAAATATCAAATCTATTGATTGATCGAATATATCCGACATATGTTCACTACGAAAAGTTCAAAGGAAAATCCAATTATCTATATGCAATTAATCCTTGCTTGTAAAGTACATACTTGTCAATTTCTTTTTCTTAGAGTCATTCCCCATTTATGCGGGGGTTGTTTGGTTTTAAAAGGTGTGAATAGAAAATGAAGAGTTGTGACTTTTTTAACAGATATGACTTTTTCAATGGATTGTGACTTTTTTAAAGAGTGCGACTTTTCCGAAAGGTTGTGACTTTTCCGGAGGGTTGTGACTTTTATCAAGAGTTGCGACATTTTCGAAAGATTCTGACTTTTCTAAAGGAGTGTGACTTTTCCGGAGGGTTGTGAATTTTTTCAAGGAGTGTGACTTTTCTAAAAGGTTGTGACCTTTATGATAAGATACAATAAGCACATGTTTATACTACCTTTTGTTGTCTATAAATAGAAATGTTTCCTCTCATTTTTAACAACGAATTTTCTGAACTTCTTCTAATTCCGCACAAACAAATTTTAGTATACTTTATTGCTTTTGAGTTGTTCGCTGACACCGTAGTTTTAGGTACCAATACACTAGTGAGTAAAATCATTATATCCTGGGAGGATATATTCTATTAACCTCGTGTGCTTGAGGGGAATAATTTCCTTAAGGATACAATGTCCATTCAACGGGCTCAATTTATTCTTTTCAGTATTGTTTTTGTTTTATCACAAATTCTATTTTCAATCTATATTAGACGAGGTGATGTAACACCTCTCTATGGTTAGGGAAGGCAATGAGGCGGGGTGGATGCGGGGTGGGACGTGTTTACGGCTATGCAGAGCGGGGCAGGTTTAAGGTTCTGCGGGATGAGTGGGATGCGGGGCAGGTTGAAGTGGGTTTTTAAAAAAAACTAATGTGGGGCGGGCGGGTTGCGGGTATATGTGATTTTATGTGGGTTCAAACTTAATTTTAATTTTTTACATGTTATAAGAGTGATAGAGCATTATTTATTAAGATAATTTCTTTAAAGCTACTAAAATATTCAAGACAATAAATGAAAATGGTTCAATAAAAAATAATACAATTTCTTACATGTTTCCCAATTGACTTCTAAAAAATAAAATTTTAAGTCACTTTCCTATTAAATTGATACAACTTAATGAAAAAATGAATTTATTTTTTAAGAAGGGGCGGGGGGGAGGGGGATAGGTATGCATTTTTTAAAAATATTTTATAAATTAAATTTTAAAAAATAAAAGGATGGGGGGTTTGAGGGGGTGGGGGTGGGGGTGGGTTGGGGTGAGAAAAATATTTTTAATTTTTTTTTTAAAAAAGTAATAATTATTTTTTAAAAAAAATCTTTTTTTTAGGATAAGAATAATTTAATATTTAGCTTTTAACTAATATTAATAGTTTATTTAATTGTTGTCAAGATGAAATATTTTATCCATGTGACAAGGTTTTTGCAAATAAAAGAGAGAGTGTATTACACACACCACTGAGGTGTGTTTGTCAAACTAATAAAAGATAATTTAGGTATGAAACTCACACTCTCAATAATTTAGGTATGAAACTCGGAAAAAAAGATAATTTAAGTGTGTTTTTGACACTATGAAATTTGTGAAATATATCTTGATGAGGTCAAACTAATAAATTGTCATGTCTACACAAAAAGCAATTTCTCTCTTGTTCAAGACACTAAGAGACCGTTTGGTTACGGTATAAGAGGGCATGTTATCATGTATAAAACATTGTATTAGTTTTACTATGTTTGGTAAAAGTTTTTTATTAGGTTGAAAAGTCAACATGACTTATACTATGCTTGGTTGAGAAGTTCTAAATATTGTATAAAAGTAATTCATTTATTAATTTTATACGGTGTTTGGTTGTGTTTGTTGTAATCCTACATAATTAATACCTACATAACTTATGAGGGAATCTATGTATAAGTTATGCAGGAAAGAAGGTGGAATAAGTTATGTGGGTATTAGTTATATATGTATTAAAAAGATAAATTACACATTTATCCCTATTAATTTATTTTTAAATCTTTTTTTATTGAAAACTTTTCATAGCTATTCTATTTTCCCAACTATTTTTGTTTCTTATTTCTTTTTGTATACAAACGACTTTTTATTTCTTTTCATTTAAAATCAAAATATAAATATTTATTACTATTATGAATAGGAATGTATAATTTTAATGGGGCATATGCTAATTATATATTCACATTATATTTACTAAATATATCCACATATTTAATTATCATGTATTAATTTTTTATTTAGAATGTGAATTTATATATAATTTATATATTTGGTATACTAAAAATGTACAAACAACACATGCATCATATTGACAGAAATTTACATTATATAAAATATGATAGTATAATGTACTTGAAATTTATGAATAGTATTTTATTTTTATAAGCTTTAAATATTAAAAAACAAGAGAAAAAAAAAACACAAGATTCCTAGTTAAGTATAAAGAAAATTTCTTTCTTTATTTTTTTAAGCGAGAATTTATACTATTTGCTTACTGATTTTATTTGTAAATAATATATATTAAAATCAATATCCAATAGTTAAAAATTCATGTAATGTAATCTCTGCATAACTAAATAACACCTACATAACTAATACTCGCATAACTATTACCTGCATAACTAAACCTTGCATAACTAATACCTGCATAACTAAATCATACATAACTAAACCCTGCATAACTCTAACTAGTAACCAAACGACCCTAACTCATTAATTCTAAATTCAACAGTTTAATTTCATATTTTGCATTTATATTTAAAAAAGTTATAAAATATATAAAAAAAAAATTATAAACTTTAAATATTGACCATTTGTTATGTCTGCGATTGGATATATGATATATAACAGAAATTGTCTCAATCGACTTTTTGTATATAAGAGAATAAAGAAGATAAGAAGAAGAAAGGGTAGGAAATAGGAATGGCCCAAAACATAAAAATGGTTCCATCATCTTTAATTTAGTTGACTGTACATTTCCACTTTTTGTTATGTGTCTACATGCATGCACTTATTACTCCACTCTACAAGGACGCATCGACATTATTGTTTTCCTCTTTCGTTACGAATTTTGACATAAATTGCTTTTTCTTAAGTGGAAACACACATCATATATACTCAAACAATGGACCAAAATTTACATTCAAATTCCCTCTTAATTTAGCACTAAGTACTAACGCCAACTGTTTGGACGTGTGATTTGAAATCAAGAGATAAAATCAACATTCAGACAAGGGTGGATCTACAATCATCTCAGTCCTCAGAGGTGTCCAACTTTAATTTTATTTATATATATCAAATTCTGTATTTATAGGATATATATTTAACAATGGACATTTTTGATAAAAGTTATGTCTTTGGCGTAGTGGTAATTGATGTCCATTTGAACTAAGAAGTTTTGGGGGTTCATACCTCAAATAGCACAATGTTTTTTTTTATGTTTTTTTTTACAGTTACACATCATTATTCTTGAACACCTTTGATAACATTTCTGGCTCCGCCACTGCATTCAGACATCATAAATTTTCTAAAAAGTTTGATTTGTGAATTTTATATCATGATTTTACATTTTTAAGTACAAAAATTGTCTCACAAGTTTATATTTTGTAAAAAAAAATTACTTTTTTATATCTACATAATTTATTTGGAGAATATCAAAGGAGTGACGAAATATTCACAAAATACGAACATGATGAATAGTATACTAATGATACTGACTGTGCTCAATTTTATTAAAGAGTAGTGCACTACAATTCATTTTCAATTTTACTTCTTTATTGAACTAAAATTCGATCAATAAATGTTGTTTGTTTTAAGAATAAATTTGTGTTAGTGTATATATTTTTGTTCATTTTTCTTATTTGGTAAGATTATATATAGAATTGAGCTAATTTTGATAGTTTTCACAACTTACGATAACTTAAAAATCCAAATTATATGTCCAAACAAAATTTCAACTTCATCTCATATAATTTCATATCATGATATCATCTCACATCGCTAAACGAGTTCAAATTTCAAAACCAAAATATAATTTAAAAATTCAGATTGTATTTCAACTTTATCTTATCATATAATTTCATATCATAATTTTATGTCACATAACTAAACAGACTCCAATTTCAAGACCAAAAAAAGAGATTGAAACCCTTTTATGTGTTGAGAATTCTTTTGTTTGGCAATTGACTAACGGTCTCAATTTCCGTTTCAACTAGACAGTAGGAACCAAAAAATAAAATAACTAATCAATGATGTGATCAAACTGTCGGCATTCATTTTTTTCTTATCTTATGCCACCAAAAATAAAAAATAAAAAATAGTTTTTCTATCAACTTTAGTTTTGGAGGATTTGATTGATATGCATTTTGATTTAATACTTTTATTAGTTCTTAATTAAAAAGAATATATATCAAGTACAAGTGATTTAAGACATTTATCACACACGCAAGCACTACCTCATTCCAAGTGTCTGAAGCCACAAGGCTACAATAATTTATTATGTTAAGAATATTCAAAAATGTTATTTAATTATTTCATATATATCTTATTTATATATATAGTATTTTTATCGATGAAGGGTGTCCAATTGAACCTGTGACGTCTAACTACGCCACTGGTGTTACTCAAAAGATATCCACTGTATATTTAACAGCATAATTAATAATTATTAATTTCACTATCATGGGTTTTATTACTTTAATAATCATTTTAGTATAATTGGTGCCATTATATATGGTCACATGAGGTGTCAAAGTCAGTTGATCTCATGGTTGAGATTCGATCTTTTCACTTTGATAATGGAAAATCTTTGGTTAAAAATTTATTCTTTTTGTGATTTTATCTTCCGCAAATTCAAATAAATTAAACTCTAGATTTCGAATATCTATTAGTCACAATTTATATGACTTATTTTTTCTTTTTAGTCGACCCAAGAAAAAGATATTTTTATATTAAATAACAATTGAGTTTTAAAATGCTCATTTTACATTTAATTAAATGATTTATAATCACATAAATATCGATTATATATATTAGTATTTTTTTGTTTCTGATGAAATTTGAAATTGAGACCTCATGGCTCTCGACTATTATATTAACCATTAAGCCAGATCCTTGTGTTCTATGACTTATATTAAACCATAAATTTATCTGTTTTTTTTTAAAAAAAATTTGTATCAAGTCAAACAACATCACATAAATTGATACGGAGAGAGTACTTAAACTCATCCATTAAGTGCAATCATGTTTAAGCATCATCGTTTAACTATTAAATAAGCGGCATCACACTAAAAGACGCTATATATGACACTCCCGTACGTCGTGCCAAATGTAAACCCTATTTATAATAATAATAATAATAATAATAATAATAATAATAATAATATTATTATGAAGCATATAATTCATGCGGCCAATTTAAATTTCTTACTTTTCTTTTAATTTTATTCAAAAAAAGTGTTTCATTTTATATTTAGATTCTATAATAGTAAGTTTAAAATTAAAAGATTTAAAAGACGATCATACATTTTTAATTCAAGATTATAGAATTCAAAATTTTCTCTTTATTCCTTAAACTTTGTGTTTTATCAAACAAAGATACTTAGATTGGATCACGGATGTATAACATAATATTAGTATTATACTCTCTTCGTCTCAATTTATGTGACACATTTCAAATTTCGAGCTTCAAACAAATTTATCTTTAATTATAAATTTTTTTCATATACAAATTGACAATCATTCTAACTTAAACTACTTTTTACGTAGTTTTCCAATATATACAATTTGTTTCAAAAAAATATAAAGACTCCATGCCAAAATTTATAATTAAAATTAAATAATTTAACTCTCGAGAAGTGAAAAGTATCGCATAAATTAAAACAGATGGCATAACAAGAATGAAAAATAATACAAATAAAGTGACAAAAAGGCTGTCAAAATCTCACAGCACATTTAATATATTTTTTTATATATACATAAGTTTCCCACAATACATTAGTGCAATCCGATTTATTAGGACCCTCAAAACACACACTTGTTGCTATAATATAGTGTATCCAAATTAGAAAGCTTCAACAAAAGCCAAAAATGAAGAGCACTACACCTTTTCTAATAATCTCCCTTCTTATTCTTCTTCTTGTTTTTCCTATGAGATTTTCTTCATTGGTGTTCATCATTCTAATTATTGGGGTATTTTACATGTTGTTTAATACTCTATGGTTAAAGTCATCAGAGAGACTTAGATGGAAACTTAAGAAACAAGGCATATATGGTCCAAAACCATCATTTTTATATGGAAATGTTGCTGAAATGCAAAAGATTCAAGCTGCATCTCCCAACAATAATAATGTCTATGCTGAATTTGTAGCACATGATTATACTTCTTCACTCTTTCCCTACTTTGAACAATGGCGAAAAATATACGGTAACATCTTCCTTCTCATATTCTTATATCTGCGTTCAAACTCACAACCTTAAGGTTGGAAGTAAGGATGGTAACAACTCAACATCGTTCTCATATATATTATTTTCATTCTTTTTGTTGTCTTGTTCTACTAATAAAAATGAAAAAAAATAAAATAGAAGAGATTAATTATTGCAATATTTGCTAGAATATAATGAATTAATGAAAGAAAGTGTTTAATTGATCTGTACTTCAAAATTTCCAGGTTGTCACCAAAAATCATGTTTTTTTGTTAATAGAAAGGGAAAAGAATTCTAAATTTTGTCCATTTTCTTTTTTGGTTTAAAAAGAATTCTTTAATATATATACTATCAATAAGCTAAGGTAGCTAGGTAGTAATATTAGAGATATTTATGTATTTTTAGTTAAAATAGTTTGTAGCTTATTTTGTCTCTATAATATGTGAAGCAAATAAAGAAATTATGGTGATATAGTCTTGAATTAGAGTCTTTTTTTAAAATGAAAAAAATATATGTTGAAATCATTGTTCTTACAAATGTACTCTGCAATGTATAAATATAAATATAATCATACTCTAATATAAATACTTGATGTAGGAATCTGAAAAAAAATAAGAGAGATATGCGCTGGCATCTGTGTTACTACTTCGACTAGTAGTTTGAAAAATTATTAGACTCTGAGTAATGTGCTATAAAGTAGTACTACTTGCATATTCAAAAAAAGAAAAATAATTTAATAAGAAAGGAAAAAAATAGAAAAAAAAAGTGAAGTAGGAAAGAGAGTATAAAATAAAATCCAAAGCTTTAAGAGATATTGATTTCATCATATTTCACCAAGATTTGTCTTGTTGCTATTATTAAAATTTGGCCCTCTTGCCCAACAAAACTAAAAAAAAAATATAAAAATATAGTATATGGTTTGTCATGATATACTTTTTTGGCTTGTTTTCTCGATTTTTCTAAGATGCCCATATCATATTTATTTATTTAATTAGTCAATTTCAATTCATTAATAACTTTACCTCCTGGAAAAATAAGAGGTCACATTTCGTTGCGAAGTCAGAATTTTCAATAAAGAGATTCAAAATCTGAAAAAATAGACACATGAAGTAGTCCAAGGGGTTCGACATCTACGGTATATAACTAAAAAGTTATTTTAACTTTGTATAAATAATATAATTTTTCGCCAAAGGATTGGCTGAACATGTCACTACTATATATTTTGAGATGATATATGATTTAATACGCAAACGACAATTATATATGACATGGAGATGATTATTCTTAAATGATAATTGTCCCTATTATTAAATATTTAAAGATTTTTAAATAATTGTGGATCCTTAAAAGTACTTAGTCACGTGATACCCTTAATCACAGACAGATCTAGTTAGATTTGATTATTTGAATAACAATTTCAAGATAATTTTTTTTATTTATATTAAAATAGTAGAATTAGTTATTTTATATACAAATGACATATCTAGTCTTTCTCATCTCTCATAATAAGATTTTCAGAAATGTTTTTGTTTTACAATTTTCTATTTTTAGTTGGATAAATTTTTTAGAAAATATTTTTGATAGGATAATAAGTTCTTTAAAAATGAGAAAAATGAATTTTCAAATAAAAGTAGAAAAAATGAGTTTTATAAATGACGTTTTAGGTTTATTGTATCCTCCTGCACCCACCTGACACCCCCAACCTCTACGTCTTGACTATCCCACCCCCGAAACCCGACACACTGTCACGGTGTCACCCTTATAAGTTTTTGATAGATTAATGCTTTTGAGATAATATTTTTTGTATTTAACAAACACTAGAAAATAAGAAAGAAGCCAACTTATTTTTCAAAAAAATATTTTCGATGAAAAATATTCTCCTCCATACCAAACACATACTTAAGTGTCGAAATATTGGACAATAATTTCTGAGATTTAATAAATTGTAGTTGAAGTAGGATAAAAATACCATAAAATTGATAAGTTTTAGTTTCCGAATAAACTAGATATATTCAGGGTGAGGTTTGTGAGAAGGAAAATCTTTACTGAAAATCCAGTAATTTTCTTACTTTTTTTTTTAGCTTTTGGTAATTAATAATTAAACGAAAAATATTAGTAATTTACAACGTTCTTTATATAATTTAGATAAAGTAATAAACTTCATGAGATGGGTCGGGAGTTGAGAGTGGGGACGATAAGTGTGTATGGGAAGATACAATCACTCAAATGGATACCAATAAGTCCTCTAAGAATGGAATGAAAGCATTTTACCTCTCAACGTGGGACTTTTCGTTGCGAATCTGAAAAAATTAATCACTCAAACGAATGATGAGTGAATTTTTTCAAATTTGATTAAAACTTGCATTGCATCCTTATCTAAATTTCACCCATTATTCAAGTAGTGTATACTAATAATAGAGGGCTGAAATACAGCAGGATGATTTGACAAGTTAATAATACTAGAGACAAGTTATCCCCATTGTACTTGCAATGAGTCTTTTGTTCCATAAAATCATACAAGTACTCCTAGTAGATATTTTTCGTTTATTGGTCCCTAAAGAGTTACAATGGTGCATATATGGTGTACTTGTGTATATATGTATAAATATGTATTGGTATGTATCTTATATGTATAGTATATGTGGAGACGAACTCAAGATTTAAAGAATTCGAGTGCACCACATAAAAATAAAAATAATGAAATTTAGCACTCTAGTAAAATTCGAGCCCTGATCTCGTGAATGATTCCGCTACCTTGTATCAACAACACAAGAATAATCATATGCTCATTATGGGTGCACCGTTAAATAATTATAACTTATGGTGATGTATGTAAATGTGAGGTCCTTTCCTTGTTTGGTGTTATACCGTTAAATCATTTTCCTTTAAGAGGGACATGAATAGACTAGATGAAGGTGGGTCACAGTTAGACACATGTAACTGAGTTAAGTACAATGTAGGAGCTGGAGATGCAGAGAACACTTGGTCACTAACCATGTGATCCCATGCTCTTCCTGCTTTTGACCTTTTGACTTTTGAACTCCATCAACTTCTCATTTTAGCTTTATCTGGGCTCGGAATAAGTTATTTTGAGATTAAGATAAGTTATTTTACTATGTAAATGAAATAACTTATCATAACACTAAGATATAAATGATGAGATAAATAATTTCATGACTATCTAATACATTCAGGCTCCAATCAAACATAGAATAAATTATTTCGAAATTATTATACCTTATATCTCACACCAAATGACTTCTGAAATTTCAATATTGCAACTCTAACTAATTCATAATTACAAAAATTTCACACTATTAGTAAAAATAATACATGTATTACCATTGTGTATTAGTAATACTTTATTTGGCACACTTTTTTATGCTATGAATTAGTTATACACTCTATTGTATATTAAGATGTATATTACTAATACCATGGATTTTTAGGTATTAGTAATGCATGCATTAGCGTGGTTAAAGATCCAATTACTCCTCAAAACATTTTTTTATATCTTTTTAATCATAATTGTGGAGGATATCTTTGTTAATAAATATTTTTATGCAATGCATATTATTTTTAATATACCAAATCAAACAATGCATAAGAAATAATCTATATATAATTAATGCAAACATATATAACTAATAAAAGCATTAATAATACACTTTATGTAGCATTGTTTTAAACACTCTACCAAACGATCCCTATATTAGTTAGTGGTGGAGTCACAATTCGTAGTGTAAGAATTTTAAACCAAAACTACTTGATCCTGCCAAATTCGTCCGTGAGAGGCATATTCAGGATTTTGAGTGGATGAGTATAATATTACAAAAAAGTGCATCTAAAATATAAATTTGATCGATTTGATCTTTTAGGTTCTATTGTTGAACTCATTAACCTTTTTATAATTATAGCTTGATGTTTTGGTGGTTTAATTGCAGGTCCTGTATTTACATATTCAACTGGAAACAAACAACATTTGTATGTGAACCAACCTGAGCTAGTGAAGGAAATGAACCAAAGTATTAGCCTGGATTTAGGAAAACCTTCTTATGTCACTAAGAGACTTGCCCCTATGCTTGGAAATGGTATTTTGAGGTCTAATGGCCATATTTGGGCCATGCAAAGGAAAATCGTAGCACCTGAATTCTTCATGGACAAGGTCAAGGTAATTAATCAAAAATTATATAAACAAAAAATCTTACACTCATATACTATAGTTAATGATTGAATATATTAATTATACTATACAAATCACTGGAATTAGCTATGAACTTCGTCGCTAATCTGTAGCTAAATCACTCATATTAATAGAATTAGCGACAAAAATTGTTGTTTACTACGTCCTTTGGAAACAGCCTCCGGCAGATATGCAAGCTAAGGTTGCGTACAATAGGCGCTTGTGGTCAGGTAGCAGGAGCTTTAGTGCACCAGACTACAAAGCTACAAAATTTGTCCATTTCTAATTTTTTCTCTTTTTTTAAGTAGTTATGAATCTTGAACATGAATTTGTAGGGCATGGTGAGCCTGATGTTGCAGTCAGCAGAGTTATTAACCATAAAATGGGATGAAAGGATTGAAGCTGAAGGGGGGAAAATGGCAGAGATTAGTGTGGGAGAGGATCTGAGAAGCCTCTCAGCAGAT
Organism: Solanum etuberosum; assembly: GCA_029582245.1. Classification (NCBI taxonomy): domain Eukaryota; kingdom Viridiplantae; phylum Streptophyta; class Magnoliopsida; order Solanales; family Solanaceae; genus Solanum; species Solanum etuberosum. The sequence goes on from JAJONR010031888.1 coordinate 18,556, forward strand.
GTGATCTCAAGGGCTTGCTTTGGGAGCTCTTATTTCAAAGGCAAAAACATTTTCTCAAAGCTTCGAACCCTTCAAAAAGTCATATCAAACACAAGCATTCTTTTTGGTTCTCCTGCATTAGGGTACGTTGTCGCAAAGATATTCAATCGAATCTAATAGCTTTGTCTCCGACTTGTAATTCCCATTATTGACATGAGGACTATGTATTAGGTTTCTTCCAAGTAGACAGCAAAAGGAGATAGAGAACTTAGAGAAGGAGATAGAATCTTTGATATGGGAAGCAGTGAAAGAAAGAGAAAGGGATCAATGCTTAGAAACACCTTCAAATGAGAAAGACTTACTGCATTCGATACTCGAGGGAGCTATCAATGATGGCAATGTAGGTGAGAATTCGTCGAGGAAATTCATAGTTGACAATTGCAAGAACATATACTTTGCAGGTCATGAGTCTACTGCTGTTGCTGCATCATGGTGCCTCATGCTTCTTGCTCTACATCCAGAATGGCAATATCGTATACGCGAGGAAATGGCTCAGATTTGCCCTGATGGTGTCCTGGATGCAGAGTCTGTCTCCAAGATGAAAATGGTAGCTCATATATCACATTAATCTTATAACTATTCCGTCACAATGATTTGTATCTAACAATTATAATCTTGACATAAAGGTGACAATGGTCATTCAAGAAGTGATGCGTTTATATCCACCAGCAGCATTTGTGTCAAGAGAGGCATTAGAAGACACACAAATTGGTCACATTGTTGTGCCAAAAGGTGTATGCTTGTGGACCTTGATCCCGACTCTTCATCGTGACCCTGAGATATGGGGACGAGATGCCAATGAATTCAAGCCAGAGAGGTTTGAAAATGGAGTTTCTGGTGCTTGTAAATTGCCACAAGTTTATATCCCATTCGGATTAGGTCCTCGTCTCTGCCTAGGCAGGAATTTCGCGATGGTGCAGCTCAAGGTTGTTATTTCACTTATTATTTCGAAGTTTCGTTTTTCTCTGTCTCCCAAATACAAACACTCGCCGGCTTATAGGATGATTGTAGAGCCAGGCCAAGGAGTACACATTCTTGTTGAGAGATTGAAGCAATGTTGACACACTAGATATATAATATGCTTCAACATTAGTAAACTCTTCCTCTTACTTTGTTCTGTTCTTTTCAGCTTGTGTTGAAAATGTAAATGTCAATACATAAATAAATATGTTTTACTTAGATGTGTAATACTAGTGCATCAAGCCCCATGACTTCCTCTGTTTTGGGATTTTAGCCCATCCTTTACTAGTTATGTTTTCCCCCTTTTGCTAATATCAAAATCATGCTTCACGTTTGATTTCTAAATGCAAAAAATTAAAGATAAACCCATTTGAAGGGCAAAACCGGCAATTAATGGTAAAAATGATCTCTGAATGGGAGATTTGGCTGGTGGCATTATAGAAGGTTGTGAATTAATATCTCAAAAGATTAGTGAACTATAAAAATGTAAATAGTAATTAAGTGATTGAACTTTGTTTTGTAACAGTAAAATCACTCAACCAAAGGAATAGAAATTATAATTACCAAATAATTTGTTCTTGATGCTAAATTTCTTGTTAGTGAACATAATCAAAGCAACAAGCAAGAGTAATGGACAAGTCAAGTATGAATATAAATTGTCTAGCAAGTAGCAACATCACCGGAAAAGCGAGATCTTGAATTATAATCGAGTGAAGGGATAAATTTATAACCTAACCCTAAGCAACGATTTGCATGAGTTCCACCCCTCATAATCAGTCTATCGGGCTTGAGCTGTCTACGTGTATTCTTATGATACGTTCGGAATGTTTATCTTATGATACGTTCGTACATCAAAATAGAATGTTTATCTTATGATACGTTCGGACATCAAAATAGAATGTTTATCTTACGATACGTTCGGACATCAAAATAGAATGTTTACCCAGGTTCGGTAGTTTCAATTTTTTATTTTTAAAAATACTATACCTAATTAATTCAATATGATTTGATTTTTGTGAGTTCGTTTTTGATAAAATGCAGTACGGAAAGTTAGTAATCATAGTTGTTAAACTTCAACGTACATATAATAGAATTATGACTTCCGACTCTTTAAGAAACATCTCAATTATATTATATTTTCACCTTCTACGTAATGGCATATTCAAGGAAAGCAAAAGCAATTCCCTTAGTTAATAAATAATCACATAAAGGACATTTCAATCAAGATTATTAGCATTTAGAATTTGACATTTTATTAGCTTATGTTTAGGCTAAAAGATTATTAGTATCTATATAATAAGTGAATATATATAGATCGTATATTTAAGTAGGTATTTTTATATGATATTTGATATTTTTTTTATAAATATATATATATATGAAAAATGTTTGGAACGAAGTAGCTCGCCTAAAAGAAAAGGAACCCTAACCAGTGTTCTGGATTTTGGAGTTCTCTGCCCAACCTAGGTTAATTAGGGGGTCGTCAGATCGTAACTTGCTGTTGAAAAGCATTGCTCGTAACTTGCAGTTGAAAAAACATTGCTAGGCTAGCGCGGCTCGCTTCGCGCAAGACCTTTCAGAAGTGGAGAGCCTATCAACAACATGAATCAATTTATTAATAGACTGGTCTTGCGCGAAGCAAGCCGCGCTAGCTTAACAACGTTTTTAGCAGCAAGCTATGATCTAACGACCCCCTAATCAAGATTGGGGTGAAAACTCCAAAATTCAAAACATTGATTAGGGTTCCTCTCTTTTTAGGCGAGTTACTTCGTTCCAAACCTATCTCTAATAATAAGGTAAGCTATGTATATTTATACTAAATACTATACTACATACCGTAATACTAGAACTGTAATGCCAGAAATTTTGATTTTGATATATACCAAAGTATATACACAGCTAGTCAGCTATATTTCACACCTTTGAGATATATGTTTTACAGTAAAATTTCTTTAGGGAGCAAATATTAAAATTGCAGTATTGGCGTAAAATTGGTGTATAAATTACCGAGAAAAGAACATTTGTATCCTAAGAAGAAAAACTATTGACAAACGGCTATCACTTACTTTTATACCCCTGTTTTGTTGCTCCTTGATACCATCAAAGTATAGATATACTCTGATATCAAAGAGGAAGAAGCAATGCTTCAGTGAAAACACTATTTAGTTACTCCTTGATACCATTAAAGTATATATACTCTCATGGCATCAAGGAGCAACAAAAAATATTTAAGTGAAAAATCTGCTCAATTACACTTCATATCATCATAGTATATAGATAGTATCTGTCAATGATGAAGAAGCATGAATAGAACAAGAAGACAGTCATGTAAATAGTTTGGGCCGTGAGCAGATAAATATATTGGGTTGAGTCCAATTTGAGTATTAAATTTGTGTAGTTTTCCTAAATTACTTTCTCGTGAACCGTTGAGTTCATTTTTCAACAATGTCTTGTTGCAAACTTTTGACTATTGTTCTGATTCCTGTCCCCCTCTGATTGACTTGTGAGTCATAATATGGGGGAAAAAGTACCTAGATATCTCTTAACAGAACTTTAATAATAGTATAAAGTAATTTCCTTTGCATAAAAGTAAGGTAGTAGTCTTAATATGATGCAAAACAGCTTTATACCTTTCCATTATCACTTTTATCAAGAAAAGAACCTTTGAGGGGCACAAATTCTATCACCATTTGTATCAATCAAGCTGAAGTCTCTCCTTTTTTTAAAAAAAATGGGTAAAATATGGATTGAAATCTGCCTGATTTCCGCCCGGGGACTCCGGCGAACATCGGCTTTGTGGAAGCTTCAATGGTATGCTGTTGGATGGATTGATCCAAACAACAAGTACTGTTCGAAGATTGATTCTTCAGGCAATGCAAATCCTGTTTGGAAAACCAAATTCTCAATGTTGGTTGACACTTCTCTCCAGGATTTGGCCCTAAATGTTGAAGTTTACAGTAGAGAACCCATTTTTCTTAGAGAAAAACTCATGGGAACAGCTACTGTGCTTTTGAAAGAATTTCTAGACAAGTACAATAAGAACTCTGAGGTTTCGAAGCCAATTGAAGAAGTTGGGAGCTTTCAATTGCGGAAAAAGAACTCGAATAAACCTCAGGGATTTATCGATGTCTCTATCAGAGTTTCGGAAGAGAGGGAAGAATCTAGTTCACAACCAGGTACAAACTTAAGTTGCTGTTTGTTCCTTTAGACTTCATGATTTATGTAGTTATTCATCTTCTATGAAACAGATCCTTAGAGAAAAGACGCTAGTTTATATTGATTCAGATAGTAATACCTGGATGAAGAACCATACTCTTGCGAGTCTTGACTGAGAATTTTCCATTTTTGACGACATCTCGTTTGAAACTAGGTGAAAAGGAGGGATTTAAGCTTGCGGATAACAGCAGTGGCTTCAACTTGGCTAATGGATATAAACCTGCATCAGCATACCTACAACCACAATCTTTAACACCGTCTCAAATGCTGGAGAACCAACCACAGCCAAATCGCCAATATGCACATCCAGTGCCATATCCTACAAATTATTCACATCCACCTGTGGCAGGACCGAGCTACACACCAGCAGCAGGACCAAGCTATCAGCCGCCGCGTACTCCACCCCCACCTCCACCTCCACCTGCTAATGTTGGTTATATTCCAACTTTCCTCCCAAGAACAGATAACATGCCGCCTAGTTATTTAAACATGCCACAAACTGGCATTTCAGCAGCACGAAATGCAAGACCTGGTTTTGGAATGGGAGTAGGTGCAGGGGCATTAGCAGCCGGTGCTATGATATTTGGAGATGATTTCATGTCTGGTTTTGATCTGCCTCGTAGTTTACAGGATCCCTCTCTCACCATATCCCTTGATCCCCTTGTCTGAAGAAGGAATACCGTCTATTGAATTACAATGAGAGCAATGAAGCTATGACAAAAATCTGCATAGATGTTTCAGTTTGTATCTGCAAATCTCGGGCTTCTTGTGAAAAACAACAGAGATTTCAGCTGCTTTGTAATAAACTGAAGTAAAATTTTACAACTCTCAAGATACATGGTGCATTATATTTACATTAAAGAACTTTGTCCTAGTCTCAAGGGTGATCAAGAAAATCAATGTTTACTTAAACAACTATAAGCTACCTATGTTACATTATGGAATGCATTGATAGGTGTTTATAGGATTGAGTATAATTGACGAAGAGCTTAATGCTTTCCCATATATGAACTTTAGTAGGCAGTTCAAGTTTCAAACTTAATGCTCACCAATAGATGTCAATCCTGGCCAAGTTGAACTGGAAAATATATCAATCTCAAGTTGCGGGTTGCAGATGAGACTCTTTTTGCACCCCAAAAACTCCTTCAAGGAATCTGTCAACAATGGATACAAATTCGTCAACCTTTTCTTCATGGGGCAAGTGGCCACAATTCTTGATTATTTCAAGACAAGATCCAGGAATGGCCCGTGAAAGTCTTTCAGAGTTCCATGGCGGAACAAGCCGATCGCTGTCACCAGTGATAATCAGAACTGAACCTCAATTTGCAAATAGAAGAGAAAAACCAGCATTAGGAAGTTTGTGTATTCACTGTGTAACTGGAGTCTATTGTTTATCATGCAACTTTACGATAATATGTTTCTTAGAACATAGCGATATCACAAATCCAAGAATGTAAAAGGAACATGACAGAACTAAAGCATATGACACACTTTTCCAGTATAAGGGAGTAGCCTAGAAAAGAATGGTGCGATCAAAGGTTATTTGGTAGTCAAGAGGTGTTGGTTATATAGCAAAATTGTTTTTTCAGTTCTTAATATTCACTTGAAATCTTGCTTGCTTTTCTATTAATTTTTTTGAAATCTAATGTTTCCTTTTAGTTATCAATTCAATTTGCTGCCACATAAATGATTTTCTAACCAGGACATGAGATGTCGCTTAGTCTCTTCGACAGTGGTGGTTTTGATTCAGATGCAGAATCTGTAAGCATAGCCACGGTATACTCCACCAGAGCCCTATCCCAATCTTTTACTCTGAGAGGCTGCGGATATTAAAGAGTAAAGATGACAACAATGCGCAATGAAACCAGGTTGCATACCTGAAAAATCAAATACAAGCCCAAAAGAAAAAAACCAAGCCCATCATCTAGTTGGAAACAACTAGCTGTCAAGGAATTACCTTTGTATAGCCTTGCAAGACATGATCATCAACTTGTTTAGGATCATACCAAGCATTCCTAACAGCAGCTAAGCCGAACTTATCAATTATCATTCTTACCTGAAAGAAAATGGTAGTCATTTTTGTACCCATTTTAATCAAGTTTTATAGAGTGGTGATAAAGTATTTTCTCATTTTGCATATGTTGCAAATGACTAATAAGAACTCACAAGACTTCTTCTATCTATTTCTGATAACATAAATATCTCAAATTTATCCTCAAATAAATGTCAGAAAGATCAAAGAAGTAATAGAGCTGCTAAGCCAACAGTAGCTGACATGTTCCATGGACTTGCACTACACATATAACTCATCTCACCTTCTTGTTTGACTTCTTCAAGAAAATGTCCAGGAGGATTTCTCACTCAAAAACCAATTTTCAAAAATTGAAAACTAATAAAGGATAGACCTAATTTCAATTTCACAAGGCTGAACGATGTAAATTTTCAGAAAGAACAATTTAGGTTCAATAAATAGATTAGAAGATCCAAAATAGAGTACATACCAACATAATACCAATGGCAGAACGCAAGAATGCAGATAAAGCTTTCTTATATAAAGAGTTTATCATGTCTCCCATCCCTATCACCAAACGCATTATTGCTTGTCCAAGATATTGGGATACCTTCGACAAAATGCTGAAAACCGTGGTAAACCAAATCCCTTTAGAGTTCACTTCCAATTCCTCGCCTTCAGTCTGGTTGCTTTTTCCACTTGATTTGTCCTTCGCTACAGGCCCTAAATTCAGGGGTGCTACAATTGCAGGGGCAACAAGTATCAGGGCAGCAACTCGCTCAGGTGCTTCAAAATATGCTTCAACTGCTACAATGGAACCAGCTGAGTGTCTGGTATATCTCATTAGTTACCGATAAAAGTGACATCTTTGATAAATCAAATACGAAGAGCAAAGGGAAGGAGGGCAATACTACAGCAAAGGACAAATTGAAGCACATTATCCTCTTATTGGGAATTACATATCTACTTTGTCTTGACCAAATAAAGACACGTTCTACTGCTTGCAGTAAATAATTAGGAATAGAAATCTAATCAGTCAATCCAGAAAGAGTAACAATGCTGATAGATTATTTTATTTAAGATATAGATGAGAAAGAGGTAACATATATAATGACTGAATATAACCATTAAATTCTTGTCGCCTAAAAGTTCATCCTAGAGTAGGCCAGTCATTCATTTGGAAACACACATCTGATTTTCGTTGAACTTTATTTTCACCATTCCTGTTATTTCACATTTCTTTTATTATTGGGGTAGCAAAGGATCATTGTCTTCGCATAGTGAAACTAAAATATAACTATAAGAATGCTATTTCACTGCAATAATTTCAAGCTAAATAAAGCCACGTCCTCTTTTGGATAAGTCAAAATATATAAATCCATAACTGTTCATAATGGAAATATTCGAATACAGATTTTGTCATCCAAGAAAAATCAAAGTAGACTTTGAATAGAACTTACCCCACTAGAATTGCCTTCTCAGCTGCTAAGAAGTCAATGAAGTATAGAGTGGCCAACACAGAGAATATCATGGAGTATGGATTAAAAGGTCTTGTGTCTTCACTTCCCTGAGATGAATGGTTGGCATGATTCAGCCTTGCCGTCAACCCAAAGGCTGGTCTGTCAAAGGCTAGAACTTTTTTCCCAGTGATTTGTGCCAAGGGCTTCATCGCTCGATTCCATGAAAAAATAGAGGCACCAAAGCCATGTAATAAAATCATAGGAAAATTCACTCTTTTATTAGCATGAGGAGGTTGAGAACTAGTTCCTTCTTCTGACAGGTTTGTAGCAACTGATTCTGCATCATATATCTTATGGTGTATTTGTACTCCTTTAAACTCACAAAAACAGCTATCAGGGTCTGCTAGAATAGCTGGGTCTTGTAATTTTTCCTGATCTATCCCTGCTATCTTCCTTTTCCGCTTTGGCCTTGTCCCAGGTGATGTTTCTGGATTAGCTTGGAAAAATTAATAAAATAGGAGATGAAAAGAAAAGAAGAATCCCAAGCTTCATCAAGTTTTCTCAGCTGCTTCTAAATGCCAAAAGAACCTGTTTGAGCTCAAATATGTTCCCTTTGGTGTTAGCACTTATTCAACTTTGCTTAGCCTCAAATAACTGACTGGACTTTAACTATTACTTGTTCTTTGTTTGGTTGGCTTCTCAAGAGGAATAAATTAGTAAACAAACATCCAATTGCTGAAAAGTTATATGCACTACTGAGCATTTATTTCATATATATTATGTCAGCTCCAAAAGGATTGTCCCTAATACTATTTCAGAACTACCATAGTTTTGCTTTGACTAGAATTTTTTCAAATTATTTTTAACCAAACAAAATTACAAATTATGCTTCTATGGTTTCAAATACCGAAATCATTTTTATTTTGAGAAGGTAAGAATAAGATATTTTATAATGAATCAGCACCTAAGAATGTGCAATGGTAATTGTACAAAAGAAAATAATACATCCAACAGAAGTATACCCTTGACTGGGCCTGTAGTGATTCTAACAACTCAAGAATAGATTCAGCCTCCTCTACATGTTCCATTCTGCACCAACAACAAAACAAAGCCATACAATTTGATTTGCACTTCTGAGTGTTGTTTGCTGAATACTTGAAGTATCTTCTATTCTTTCAACTCAAACCAACAAACCATCGACTAGATGCAGCAGGTACCTTATTCCACTGATTCTTCTTTCTTGGAAGCCCTTTTCTGTTCCAAAGCTTCAAACAGTTCAGTGGTATCCCTTGCCATAACCCACTGCATGCCAATTGCATTAAAAAGAATTTTCAATTCTGAACAGTGATTAGAACACTGCAAAAATAAATGGCCGACAAACTCAACTTGTTTTCACCATAAGAAACATCTGCTGCACAGTGTTGCTCCTCTCTTTGGAAAGTTCTCATACATGAGACATGCTTGTTTGTTTACAATCCATGTAAAGCAAGAAATCTTGTATGGTGCTTTTGATTTCCATGTTTGTTTCCATGGCCAAGGTTCAAGCTGGTATTCCATCCTTGTAAGAGATCTCCAACATGACTTAACAGTAAAATATCCTTTGCTATTTAGCTTCCTTTTCAAACTATCTTTTGAATCAGCGACTTATTGAAAGGAATCCAGTTGCCTAAGAAATTGAGCAGCTCTAGATGCTTCCCGATAATTGAAATCTGAAATCTGTCAATATTGATGTAGTCCTAGTGGCCAAAGTAAGTAAATCTGGAAATAAGCCTTCAAGGGATCATGCCCAAACCAATTGCCCAAAAAGAGGTGTTCCTTCCATTTTCCACTGTTGTTGTCTTGCTCAAGAAACCAAGCTGTAAATATCTGATACCTTTCCATAAGGATACTCCATGACTACTTCTGACTTCGTTAGTGCACCATTGTCCCTCAATTGCATATTTATTACTGCTTACCCAACCCTCAGAGCTTCCACCTCTGTGTTAATCTCCATAGTCATTTCATTAGCAACCCTTCTATTTTGTTAACCTCCCCATTCCTCCATCCTTCTTGTTTATAATTAGTGTGTTCCATCTTACCAGATTAAATGATTTCTTCTCCTTACTTCCTTGCACAAAAAAGTTTCTTCTTATGCAAATCCTCTTCTCAATCTTAACTGGCATGGAAAAATAAAGACATAACAATAGTTGGGAAAGAATCTATAACTATTGATCAGCACCATTCTGCCTCCAAAATACAAAAATATTGCTTCTTCCAACTTGCTAGCCTTTTCTCACATTTTTCCAAGACCCCTTGTGATATGCTATCAGCTCTATCTCTTGCTCCCAGTGCTAATCCCAAGCAAATGGTAGGCAGCCTACATACCTGGTAACCTAAAGCTCAAGCTAAATCATAGCAGTTGGAACCATATTAACTGGAAATAAGTGGTTCTTTCTCCAGTTTATTGGTAATCCAGAAACTCCCTGAAAAATCACCAAAAATCAACCTCAAGTTATTGATTTGTTCTTCCTCAGCATCGCACAAGACAAGAGTGTTGGCAGAGCATTCAGCAAGTATGGGACTTCCAAGATATTCTGGTTGTGAACCTTGAATTCCCTTACCCAGCCATCTTTTTTTTATGACCGCGGGGTCCGGGCCAGCTTTCACGCACCTCAACTAATTCCACGGGATACCTGTCACCTTCCACCACCAGCAACAGATACCATGTAACTTTGTCTGCCAAGGCTAGGACATATGGGACGAATCACCTAGTGTTTTTTGTCTCCACTGGGAATTGAACTTGAGACCTCATGGTTCTCAACCACTTTATTGACCACTAGGCCACACCCTTGGGTGCCCAATCATTTATGCAAGCAGTCTTGAGCATTTTGGAAAAATATTCCATGCCTTAAGATGAATAGGAAATTAAAGATAGTATCTCCTCACCATAAATCCTTTTGAGCTGCAAAAATAACCACGGGCGTGCTATTAACAGGGATTGAAAACCAAACCGATAGTACACATAATGATATCCAGTTAACCCACATTCTCCCAAATCCCATATCTTTGAGAATGTTAACTAAAAATTCCCCCTAACATGATTATATGCGTTCTCAATAACAACCTTACATAAAACACCAGGAATATCACCTTTCAATCTGGTATCAAGATATTCATTTTGCAATAAATGATGCATCCATAATTTGTCTTCTTCAAATAAAAGTCATTGTGAATTATCCACTAACTTGTGAATCACCCTTTTGAGTCTCTGTCAGAAGCTTTGAAATGATCTTACAGAAACTACTAATCAGGCTTATGGGTCTACGATCTCTCAATTCCACAACATCGTTCTTTTAAATACTAAAGCAATAAAGGTGGTATTGAAGCATTTCTCAAACTTTTCCTGGCGGTGGAAGAGATCCACACCCTTTATGTTATCCTCTTTGATAATCAACTAGCAGTTTTGACAGAAATCCATAGAGAACCCATCCAGACCTGGAACTTTATCACTTATACATTGCTTAGTAATTTCTAGCATTTCTTCTTCTTCAAAAGGTCTTTGAAGCCATACTACTTCCCTCGAGATTACTTGTGGGTGCCCTATTATACCTGACTTCCGATTCTCTCCTTCTGAAAACTAGTTCTGGTAGAAATGGGAAATGTCTTTTTTCATCTCCTCGTGATATTCCTTGATAATCCCATCAACTCGTAATTTCCAATGTGATTGTATCTTGTGAGCATTTGCTATCCCCTTGTTTCAACCATAATAACCGTGATTTTGTCTCTAAGCCAGTCCTTCATATTTGGTAATATCCTTCAACTCTATTTGTAAACAAGCCCTATCAACCCACTCCTCCTCTTGTAATGTCTTGTCCTCATAGTCCATGTCCAAGTGTGCCATCTTTGCTAATAGCTCATTTTTCCTCTGTTCCAAATTACCAAAATCAGATTTGTTCAGTTTCCCTTTTAATAACTGTAACTTATTTGATAAAATGAAATCTGGTCTGCCTATAACCTGAAAATTTGACCACCAATTCGACAACCTATAACCTGAAAGTTTGACCACCAATTCTATACTTTGTCGAAAAATCATTCCATTTCCAATTCTCCATCCACCGATCCTCAAATTTAAAGTAAGGCTTCTCCCACTCACGACATAACAGTTGTAGTGGAGCATGATCAGAAATTATTCTTAGCATAATCTCCTGTTTATCCATTCTAAATTCTTCAGCAAAAAAATAACTAAATTCTTCAGCCCACTCGGAAGAGAATACGAATCTATCAATTCTTGAGCAACAGAGATATTTTGCGACAATAAAGCAACTATCTCCATGACAAAGAACCCAACATTCCACAGCAGGACAAAGCATATTGATATTCGTTATCATTTTATCTGTGATTTGGTAGCAAAGGAAGAAATATTATTGGAATATTGCAGCACACGAGCAGTTGGCTGATGTATTGACAAAGGCTTTATCGAAGGAGAAATTCTGCTATTTCAGAGGATTGTTTGGTGTCTGTAGTTTTGAATCAAGAGGGAATGTTAAAGAGTGATTCAAAACAATTGAATGAATTGGGACATGGGTAGTTTAGTAGAACTAGTCTTTTGGTCTTTGTTAAGTAGTTTCCTATATTTACTCAAGTTCTATTAGTGTTGCTGATTAAGTGTCAAGTGGGTTGCAGGACCTATATATCATGTGGGCATATTTTGTTATTAAGTAACTTCAACACCCCCCCCCCCCTCTTAAGTAGCGGATAAATCAGTTCCAATTCCTTTATGCAATCTGAAAAATAATTTCATCGAGCATGTGATTCTTGAACTATTTTTCCTTTCAGACATAAATCTAGTGGTGTTGAAATCTCACATAGCACCCACGGCAGCTCACATAATCCCCTAACAGCTGCAAGTTCCCACCACAACTCCTTCTTTCAGTCTTAGTGTTTGGTACATTAACACCAATTAGATGACATGAAATTTTTTGTGAGGTAGCTTGAAATTTGACGGTGATGCTAAAGACTTCAGTAGCTACTACTATGCCCTGCCGATATCAATTATTCCACATCATAAGAATACCCCCCGTACATCCGCTTCCAAGCACCCAAATTCTACCCATCTGTTATCCAAAATCTACCGCACCAATGATCCAACCTCTCTTTATCCACCTTTGTTTATTGAAAGTAATAAACATTAGTTTTCCAGTTATTTACTAACATTTTAGCTGTTCTTCTTATTGCCTTACTGTTCAATCCCTTATATTCCAACTGATAACGTTTAGCTTCATGTAGAAGTTAGAGTGTTTCTTCCCCTACTTCTTGTCCCCACCTTCCCATAGTTCATCAAATTTTAGCTTGTTTAACTCATTGTTCTTCCTTGGTTTGCTGCTTCCCTGAATTCCCTATGAACTCTTTGTACTTGCCTTCTCTTATTAATCTTCATGAATAGTTTAACCGCATCATGTTCGCGAGACTGGAATGTGATCCCATACTGCCTGCTCAGAGAGAGTACATTTTTATGAACCCATAAAGAAGCCTCCATTACTGCTTGCACTCTTTGAAGCTCTTCTAAATCTTCCATAAAAAAATTCCCATGTAAAAATCTGCTCATAATCCTACCTTAGAATTGGCTCTTTCTCTGTAATTGCAATTTCGTTTCCTTGATTCATTGGACATATGGTTGTCATTGCATCCTTTTCACGAGCTAGGGAATAAATTAGTCCATTATCTCCTTGCACCACCAAAAGCACTGACTCGTATTTATTGACCTTGTTGTTTGTTGCATCTTCGATGGCAACAGGGGCTAAATCCATAAGTGAATTAGCAATATCTTCTGAAATGACTTCAGTGTTATTGCCCTAAATGATTGGATTTAAGTCCATATTACTGGAATCAAGTCAGGCCTTCTCTTTCTTCTTACTTAATTTTCTCGCTTTCTCTTTTCAACTATCTAAATCTTATTTGCACCAAAAGCCATTCTCTTTCACACCAAGATATTTTTAGCTTCTTAAGATAAAAGGGTCAGAGCTAATTACAGCTAAATCACCCTACAGATAAACTTATGAAGAAATCCATCAGTCAATAAAAGTTTATTCAACAATCTAACATGAAGCATATAATAAATGCATAAAACAAACATAAAAGGATAAAAATGAATGTTTAATCTTAATAGTTGAGCGACTTCAATGACTTGAAAGCTACATAAACTAATATCAACATTCAGAATCGATACTATAGCTATTTACCTGGATATTCAGCAGGTGAGAAAGAAGTAGACGAAGAAGAAGAGGCAGAGGGTACAATCTGTAGAGATCTAAAGAAGGGTTTTTCCCGGATAGAATGAAGGTTTAATAGCTTCCTCCTGGTTTGTAATTGCAATTGAGGAGAGGCGAGACAAGCAGGCAACAGATGAAGTAAACAAGTATTCATGTCTGAATTCACTTTTCCTTCTCCGATAGACACTCCGGCAAATCACTATGCCGATTCAGCTGCTTTTCTGGAATTCAGAGTTACCTAAATGACACCACTTTTGGTGCAGTTGGATTATAGTTGTGTTCTTCTATGATTTTTTAGTATTTTATAGCATTTTTTATTGTGTATTTTTTAATATATTGTTTTGATTTTATTTTTTTGGATGGTTTTTAGGGATTTTTTTTTAGATGTAAGTATCAAAAACACACTTAAACTATCCAATTTTTTCAAGTTTCATATCTAAACTATTGAGAGTGTGAGTTTCATACATTAACTATGATTTATTAGTTTGAGAAACACATTTCAGTGGTGTGTAATGCACTTTCTCTTTTATTTGAAAAAGTCTTGACACATGACATTCTACATGGAAAATATTCCACCTTGATAAAAATTAAATAATAAAATATTAATATTAATTAAAAATTAAAGATTAAAGTATTACTATCCCCAAAAAATATTTTTTTAAAAATAAAATTTAGATTATTTTTCTTACCCCACTCCACTACCTCCTCCCCTCCCCCCCCCCCCCCTTCCTCGACAATCCCCCGTCCTTTCTTTAAAAAAAAATAATCTTTATAAAATTATTTTAAAAAATTCATACTTCACCCTCCCCCCCTAAACCACCCACTCATTCCCCAAAAAAATTGATATTATTTTATTTTTAAAAAATAAAAGTTCTACCCCATTCTATTTAACCCTCCGCTCCTAATTTATTTAATTTTTTTATATTTTTCTAGTTTTGTGTTAGATATGTACATATATATTTAGGAAAAAAATTTCTACTTGTGTACCGAATATAACATAAATAACAAATTTATTTTTAAAAAAGTCTTGTGGCGGCAAGTAAAAAATATTTTCGATACGTATATATCTAACACAAAACGAGAAAAAAATTGGAAGCAGAGGGTTAAGTAGAGTGGGTAGAATTATTTTTTTTAAAAATAAAATAATATCTAAATTAGTATTTGAGGGGGGGGGGGGATGAAGTAAAAAAAATTAAATACTTTTATAATAGAAATTTAAACAAAAACTTAAAAAATGGGGGGGGGGGGGGGGTGTACAGTAAGAGGAAGTGATGGAGTGGGGTAAGAAAAATATTTTTTTGGTATAATATTTTTAAATATTTAATTTTAAATAA